>JABFOX010000793.1:0-14914 GCA_022817665.1 Axea sp. ZL-2020
CAAATTGTAAAAATTATTCTTTTTTTGATTATTTTTATATATATATAATATTCTATATATAATCTTCTATCTATATAAAATATTCTTCAATTATCCACTAAAGTTAATAATTTAATGTCGTAACTGCAAAATATTATCCAAAAGTAGCACAAAGAAAATACTGTAAAAAAAAAAAAGTAAATGCCAACGGCTATCTGAAAATTTCCGGTGTCGTTTTCCAAGATTTTAGACAGAAAATGTTTCCGTCTGCAATTTAAATTTATGTTCTCAGCAAAAACATATCACTAACAGCAGCTTTTGTGTAAATTGTTATGATGATAATCCTACAACAAATAATTTTTTCTCCAATTCTACCTTTTCACATTTATATATATCTGAATTTTTAATTGTTCTTTAATTGTAACAAGTAAATTGTATTTTTGTTTGCTTTTAATTATGAGTAAATTGATTACATGAAAACTGCTTTGAATAATAAAAAATCAAACGCTTTTATTTGAAAGAATCAAATGTCTGGTGTATGTATCTACAAAATTTCAAGTTCGCGAGGATTTATAACTGGAAATCACGTTCTTTGTTAGAAACGCAAGATACAACCATGGCGATGATTCGTTTATGAGAAAAAGCAGAGAAAAACTGTCGCAGGTAGTCGTTTTGAACGAGCGGAATGTAGCAGAACGCCTCCAAGTCAGGATGTTTTGTTTCGGGTTCGTTTCACATTGGAAGGAAAGCGATTGTCGTTTTCGTTACAATTACCGTCTAAATCCCTGCGGACAATTGATATCACACGAATGACAAGTTATGAATTATTTTAATGCATGTATTTTACAAAGAACAGCATAGTTTCCTGAACTTATTTGCAATTGTAATGCCAATTTATAACTCCCTTACTCATTCACCGATTATCATTTTTGTTTTAGTCTTTCTTTTCTGCATTAAAATCTAATTAATCATTTTGATTTGCAAAACCAAATTACATAAACTTTTAAGAGTAAATACTTAGAGTTCTCGTCAAGTATATGAAATAAATTAAAAAGTGTTGGTAAATATAATATCAAAAGACAGCCCAACCTTGTAATCTATACCTGTAAGTTGCAAATAAATGAAATCAATAGCAAAGTTTATATTTCATTAAAAAGATATGAGATATAAATGAATTGTGTAACGTCACCTAACGCTGTTAGGTGATCGAAAAAGTTTGTCTCAATTTGAAGTTACGAAACAAAAAAAATAAAAAAATAAAAAAGAAATGTAATGTATGTACATTCATTTTTCACTGTGCATAATGATTGTATGTGTTTGTTTTCTCTTTGATTTATTTTAATCTTAATAACCAATTTAACTGGCATTTTGTAAATAAACTTGATAACCGAAGTATAAAATTATCTTAATACTTTTATTGACGTTTCAGCCCGAGGTTGTGGACCTTTTTCAAAATTCTGTAATATATATATATTGTAAAAATAAAATCAAACAGTATATGTTGAAATGTTATATAGTATATACAAAATTTTATACAAGTATAGAAAGCAAAATAAAATTATAATTAAATTAGAAAACATTTATTCAAACCGAAATGTACTTTTTTATTTATTATAAAAGTTTATATTATATGTCATTTTGTTGTAAAAATTGTCAATTTGTCCAAGATTATTTCTGTCGAAATTTTTTCATAATTAAATTGCAGTGAACTGTATATAATGTATTAGAATTATGAAAATAAACGATAAGTAATACCTATTAGTAAAGTATATCATCTATAAGTAAGAATTTATAATTCATTTTAAATGATAAAATATATCTATTGTCATAATATTGTTTTCACTATTAAATTTCTATGTTCTCATTTTTGTATTTTTATTTTATTTCAGTATACAATTTGTATGTACATGTTACCGAGTATTCAAGTATCTATATGTATATCAATGATATTTTTATTTGACTTCATGTATAACATTTCCAATGTTTTTTTTCTGGAAATTAGTTTCAATAACTAAAATTTTTGTACTATTCCAGTTTATGGTGCGGTTATCAGTTATATGTTTGAATATAACATTGTTAAAATCGGGATGTTTTTTAATTAGCTCTATGTTTTTTAATTCTCGCTGCTAATTATCTCTTTGTCCCATATAACATTTGTCATAATCATTGCAGTATTTTTAATAATTTCTTGCACAGCACATGGTCGTTATAAGTTAAATAGACATTTTAATAAATCACTTTTGATTTTTATTTTCGTACACGCGGTATCTGAAAGTAAACGACAACTTTTCTCTAAGATTTCCACATTTTGAAACAGAAGACAAAATGGCAAACTTAAACGTGACTGAAACTGAATTTAAATAATTTCTTATGTAAATAAATAGTTTTAATTAAGCAAATGTACCTTTTTTCATTAGATTTTATTGCGCTTATTAAACTTTCTCAATGTTCTTAAATTAACTTAAATGCACTTTTTATTGCTTTCAATTAAATCAAGTTAATGTAAATAACTTTATTATTTAAATAAATTCCTTGTGATTATAAAATCAATTTGTTATAGTAGAAATGATGTTTTCCACTTTATTTCAGTTGTTTTGATATATACAACTGAAATCAAGGAAATAATGTATAAATATTGAATTTTACAATTTATATAAAAAAAATTATAAATACATTTTGTAAGTTAATTCAACGTGAGTATTTGAAAATTTGATTACATTAATTTTGGATTACTGACTGAAAATAAATAATGCAATATATTATTTCACTGATAATATTTCGTTCTTTTTTTATTTATCATTTAATGTTTCAACCGCAGGTAGTGGGTTCTTTTCAAAATTCCATAAACATGAAAACATTTATATAAATGATAAACAGTTTTTTGTCTGAAACGTAAAACAATCAAATTAATAATAAATAATTTGACAAAGACTGTATAAAAAGCAAAAAAAAAATGTATATAAGACTTAAGAAACTTGCATTTAAATTCGTTGAACTATTGTGCTTCATTTTATTATAAATGCACTTGATTTCAAATGTATAATAATTTAACATAAATACAATACTCGTTTAACAATCTTAAATTTAACATTACATAATAAAACAATTTAATTTCCTACATATTCTAAAAAAACTGTTTTGCATGAATTTATACAAATAATTTACATGAATAATTTACACAAACAAAATTATTATAACAGAATATAATAAAATAAATATAAAATCTGCACAAGCAGTTCCATTGTAATGTGGCTCAGTGAAAAAATATAAACTCTAATATTCACATGGAACACTGCTTTTGTACTCCTTACGAAACACTTCATTTTTATACAAGTAACTTGCATATTTCACATTTCGATATAAAAGATCGATATTTGATTTCATTAGTACAATATTTTACATTGAAAACCCCATTCGAACCACCGTCTTGACTCTTCACATCGGTCGTTTATTTTTCATCAATCGCAGTATTAAAAAGTAGCTCAAAGAAAGTTATTTTGAACAAAAGAGAACAAGCGCTCTTCGTAATAAATAGTTTTCTAGTTGAAACGATCGATACAACCTCCTCAGGCGTCGTGATTACCTGCAACGAAGGGCAACTTCGGTGCCTATATTTTCTCGTGGCGAGTTCCCACCAAGGAATGACTTTGCTATTATCTCTGGGTTTAACAGGGTTGCTAACGGCGTGCTCGTAAAGTGGCTCAAGGATAGGTACATTGCCTGAAAACCTTCTCAGAGGTTCCTTGGCGCTGCGACGCGGCAGAGTGGCCGCGAGACTTCCAGCCTTAAGAACTTGATTCCCTGGACTCAGTGAACCATATTCCGTCGCTGAGCCGTTGCGACGCACGCTCCTTCTCTCAAACTCCCCTCGACGAATAACGTCCGTCGCGTCCAAGAAGAACTCGTTCGACTCGGCATCTTTCGTCTTGCAGTTGGACCTTTTTATGGGCAAAGTATCATATGTCCTAGCTTTCCAGGACTCATTAATGTCTATTACTTTGCACAACTTCCTCTCCGATTGGCGCAGAGGGTTCCTTTTAACCCTGTTGAAAGAACTTTTCCCGAAGGCATTCGACAAGGACGTTTTTTTCGTGTCGATTGGACGGTCGTCGTCGGTCGAAGACGACGGGTTGTCGCATTTGAAGTAGCCATAATTCGACATGGCTTTGCAACTGCACCTCCGGTTGCGTTTCCTCGAACACTCGGTGATCGAATCGGTGGACTCGGTGGAAACAGAGGTGACCGAGGCGGAACCCACGGACAGCCTTTTCGCGTCGTCCAAAGACGAGCATCTTCGAGGCAACGCCAGTGGTCTGGAAGACGGTTTGTTCCTCCTGAAGTTGAGTCTCCTCTTGACAACGACGGCTTCCTCTTGCTCTGCATTTTCCCCAAAGTCGAACTCAATTGGAGGCATCGGTACCATGTCGACCTTTTTGTTCGATTTGTCAAGACCCACGTTCCTGTAGTTGTTCGTCAGTCTCATGTCCTCGTAACTCTTGTCGATTTCTGCGATGTTCCTGTTGATATCCTCGATGTACCTCGCAGTGACGTAATTGATGTTCGGTGGGTCCGCTGGTTTTTCCGACACGTACGCATTTGGCACCGCGTAAATCGGTTGCGCGCTCTTCAGAGGACTGTTGAAATTGTAAATGACTCCCTTAATCGACTCATTTTCGCTGTTGCTCGACACCACCGACATGGCATCGTTGCCTGTTTTGCAATCCTCCGATCGGTCGTCGATCGGTCTCACGAACTGGACATTCCCATTGCGGAAGGACACTTTGACTTCAGAGTTTTCTTCGCCCGAGCTTTTCTTGCCGAAGAAGGTGTTTAAGATAACTTTGTTGTCAACCACTGGCAGCGGTTTCCTCAGAGTGCCATAATTCTCAGCGAACTGAAATTCATTGATGGCTGACCATCTGGGAACAACCTGAACACTGTCCTTCAGGATTAAATTAGGATTGTCGATAGTCTCCTACGGAGTTCACTGGTACATCGCTCGTGATCTGCTGCGACCCCGGGTTCTTATCGTCGCGTAACCGTCGTGAACGCGACGGAACACCACGTTCGGATCCATCTCGTCGATTCGGACCGATTGCTTCCGTCTTGATTAACCCATCGTTTAGCAATTTCAAAGTCAGGCGCGTGAAAGGATGCTCATTGTACGAATGTTGAAACCCACATCTTATTAGAAGGCCTGCCAATTTTCATCTTGACGAAACTAAAAAAACGATGTAAAAACAAGCACGTTTAAATTACACAAAGCAATTGTCTCATGTTTAAGCTTTATCTGGAATAGTTGCAATTTAACGCTTTCTGGACTGAACCCTGCAATTTTGCTCATGCAAACTTTTCACTTAATACCATACTTTCGTGGTTGAAATTAAATATTAATTTGGACTTTTTTCGATTACCGTGAACGAAAAAACACTTTTAACACTCGTGATACGCTTCGAAGGACTCATTGTCGAGTTTCAACAGTTAATAAATATTTATCGTTTGATTTTCAAATCATATGTATTTATTACAATATATATGAGGTTGCTTCGCTGTTGCAACATTAATGAAATTTGAATAATCAATATATGTGTACTTAAATCGGCGTGTAAAGTGTTGTGTTTGTTTTCCTTTCCCAGGCCGGCATCTTCAAAATTAAGTTTAAATGACAGATCAATTTGCAATCGATTGAACGACACTATGTCATACGTTTATATAACATATGCAGCGAGTCTATCCGAAGGCGCGTCGGACACTGAGGAATGATAAAAAAAGCAATAAAAAAAAAGAAGCAAGAATTTATTCAAAGGTATCTTGAGATGCGTTCATATTACGATATCTATATTTAGCAATTAGGTAGCGTACGCGTGTTTCATTCAAGAATTCGACTCTTAAATAATTCAATGTTGCATGCGTTATTGTGTTTTTACGCTTTGTTTTATCGGTGTTATTTTTTTGTATAAAAAAGTTAATACGTCTGTCAGCGTGGTTTAAAGTCTCAAATGTAATTATTGTGCTTATTATTACTATTGCTATTATTATTATTATATAAACGAGTGAAATAAATCAATGAGAAATAAGACAGAAAAGCAAAGAATGCACTCGTTATTAAGATGGCGCTTGGTGTCACTTTTCCTTATTTCATTCCCATCATATGATTTTACTCGAGCATATTTTCAAAGCGACGCACTAGTAGATTCATTCCCGTGCAAACTGAAAGCAAAGACTAAAGAGCTTGTAGAATTTGATTGAAGCAAATTCGTCGTCCAATCCGCAGTCTTATCTTATTAAAAACATCACGTCTATTGTTTCGCCTTTGATCTGTTCCTTTAAACTCGCATCGAGCAACGCAATAATACCCGTCATCCGTTCAATATTCTCCGTTCGATTCTGCACATGCGTTTTCCTGATTATTTATCAATCACAGCTTTTGTGCAACGCCGACTGTCGTTGATGAACCAGTTAATAAGAATTCATAATTCCACACGCACGATCCACGAAATTCTTTGAATTTCGAACGGACGATTCCGACTTCAGACCTTGAAACTTGAAATTGCCGATGACGCCACGGAAGGTCGCTTTATAGTTTGCAGAAGTGAAATAAACGCACGAGTATATTAATTTGCATATTTACGCGTGTATTATTGTGTCAGTTGATTACTCCGTTATGATAGTACTTAGTGATCTGTAACATGCGAAGTATAATTTGTGCATAAATAGATTACCGGTATTAATGATTGTGGATATGTATCAATGAGCGCACGCGGTTAATAGCCTGCTGCAAATACAATTGCGTATAATTGATTAAACAATTGTGCCAGTTGCATTCGTTATCACCACTACTACTACGCTCCTTGGCTTTGTATAACTTGGATTGTTTGGTGTCTGCTGAGACTATCAATGAAGAATTAACATTTTATTTGTTTTCGATTAATGCCTCTATCTGGATTACCAATGAATGCCAATAAATTTCAGACAAAGTATAGTCGATTGGGTATATTGGTTAAATGGATGCAGTCACTGGCAAACAAAGCGATGAAAGAGTTAGGAGATAAAAATTTAAAAGTAGTATTCAGAGATTAGAATTGCCTGATACTGTTTATTTTTTTTTTTTTTTTATCCAGTTGTAACAAGTGAAGAGAAACTGTTTAAAATGAAAAACGTTGATTTTGATAATTAATGCGTCGTTTTCCCCAAAAACTATAGTTTTGGTCAAATGTGAGATTTGTATGAACAATCTATATTTTACATGTTGAAAAACGCGTTTTATTCACTAAATACTTCGAATTTGACAAGAATTTTACAAGATTGCATTTTATTTTTGTTTACTCAAAGAAGAAATATAATTTTAATGTCATTTAAATTTAACTCAATGTGTTTTATATAACGCTGTTTAACAGTGGTTTATTTTACGCATCAATTTAAAAATAAAATTCCTTATGGTTTCTGGCAGAGCAGATATAAGAATTGTATATAGAACCATCAAGATATCGCTCCACTTGTGAACTCTTGAAATAGTTAAGATCAGCTCATTATACTTTTTTGTATTTAAAATACACTATTTAAAATTTAGATTAGAGATATAGGCAATATAAATTAGAATGCTACTAATGGTTATTAGTAAATGTATTTCTTTGAAAGCAGAAGTATATTTATCTTGTCTTTATTAAAAACAATAATTAATATTCTTAATTAATTATTACTAATTAATATTAAATTAGTATTATGATAATATCAGAATATTTTCTTGACCAATCAAGTGCAATTTGATATAGAAAATAATATTAAACGTTATCAAATCAGTATCGTTATTGATAATTACATTTTATTATACAAATATATTTATTATGCAAGTGTGAAAAACATTCAAATTAATTTTCCAATGTTTTTTTTTCCTTCACAAAATCCAAGTTCCCACTACATTTTTTGCATTTAAATGTATTTTAATTAAATATTATTCATAATATTTATGATGACTAATATTTAGTTTATTCTTTTAACGTTCCTCATGGCCATTTTACAAAACAAATTATAAAAATAAATGTAAACTTGGGAACAAAAAATAATTGATTGGTTTTTAATCAATTATATAAAAATTTAAATTATCGTAAAATTGTTCATAATTGTATAAAAACAGGCAAGTAAAAGATACACATACACTCCGTACGTGATTAAATATATGTTTGCCAGAAGGTGATATGGTAAATTAATATTTATCTTCAGATACAAAGAATCGATATATGTCATGTCAGATAATACAATAAGAACTGCATTAATATAAAATAAAATTTTTGTCGGTTATAAAAGTGCATATCTTCAACAAAATATGATTCAAAAATTCTGCTTGTAAAGTATGTGCATTTTCTAAATAACATTTACACAAATTAATTAACATTTTAATATTAATATAAATATTAATATTTAATATTAATATAAATTGATTTAAACAATCATGTCTGTCAACATAACATAATTTTAAACTTTTTTCAAATCTTATTTGTCCGTTTCTCACAGATGTTTATAATGAGGACTAATGGAATTTAGATTATTTGGTATTTTGAAAAATATTAAAGGAAGATTACAATGAACTTTTACCACTGTTTCTATTACACCTCAACATATCAAGATCAGTATTTTGATAATATTTCGATGAAAACTGATTTAACGTTTGGCAAACAACATATAATCATACACACAACACTTGTATTCCATGCACTCTCTATAAATGTGATATATCAATTTACAGCATAAGAAAATATTCCTTTTAAATCATCACGAATTAATATAACATTCTCCAAGCGCTCAAACCCAGATGACTTAAAAACTAAAAAAATAATAAAAAACTATTGAAACTATGCAACTGAATCCTTCGACATAACCTTCTTTATTAATAAACATGCATGTAAATATGTGAACAAACAAACAAACAAACAAACAAAAACCCCTCCATTAACATTAAACAGTTCAATAAAGCTGTTTAATTAAACAAGTCCCTCATCCACAATTTCATTTCTAGAAATATAGCTTGAATAAATGAAAGCACCATAATTAATGAAACGTCCAAAACAACGCAAAATAAGTTTGGACTTTATATTTTTTATCAACGGAACACTCGTGCCCTTTGTTGCCAATAACACAAACTTGAATTAAAACGTTCACAGTTCTTATATTCGAGTGAGAAGTTAGCAGAGCGTTATCTTGATTCACTGAAACTCTTTTTACGAACAAACGCACTCTTTCACATTTTTTATGCTGCTTCCTGCAAACAAGTACAAAGTACCATTATACAATCTGATATCAAAATTGATTATCCATTAAAGCCACGAACTAATCCAGATCAAACTCTGATTTCTCCGTAACAGAATACCTCTCGTCCAGTAGAAATAACTGTCAAAGGAACATCGGAAGCTGTTATTTTGATCCGTAAAAAACTACATGTCGAACACTTCACGCAGAAACTTCTTTTGCGCGAAATCCAACGGGCGCGGGAGGAGCGCGCTTCAACAGTTGGAGTACGGAACGAAATGTAGGATAAATAGCGCGACGCGCAAAACAACCGAACGGTCCGAACCACCGACGTAAACTAGAAGTTCTTCACGGCGACCTCGCAGGCACGGACGGACTCGCAACATTGGATGTTACGCAGCAGCCAGGCGACCAAGCGGCTGCTGATGCACGTTTCTAATTGGTGGCGGCCGACGACCTCTTTATTTTGTATCACGATGCGTACAGGATCGGCGCGCCACCAATCGGCTGTACGAAAAAACTCCACGACCAAGGAATATACGGTCTTTTAATTGCATTTTTCAAATGTCCCACAAAGGAATTTGTTTTCCTTTCCGTTCGTTCGCACTTTTTCCAGTCGCGAACAACCGTTGACGCGAGATTCGTTAGAGATTCAAAACGTTCGTTCTGAATTGCAGTTATGGATGATTTTCGTTCAAATCGATACAACGGCAGTGCGAAGATAAAGGGTTTTAAGAAGCACTGACACATAAAACAATGTCAAACCACATCATAAAATATAACCATAACATACCTTGGAGAGATACACAAATATGCCAAGCCAAAAGACTCATCTGAAGTGTTACATATTAAGTCACACCTCAGCACTTTAAATAAACCGATACCAACAATTGAAGTAACAAGCGCGATCGTATAATTAACCAATTAAACATATTTTGAGGTAATCGTATTTCAGTCTTAAATAGAATATTCGTAATAATTTTAATAACGCGTTAGATTTGTATTTCGCTTTGCCCTTCCTTCGTAAAGTCATTAGTCTATTTTTTACATTGTATTCAATAAGTTATACATATAAAAACGTAAACACCAGTGACACAGTTTGAAAAAAACTGTCCATTGATAGTTTGAATATATATTGACTTTGATCAATGTTGTCATTTTTATGGTATTTTTGTCTAATTTATTAAACATTTTGCACTATTTATAATATTATTTTAATTCAAAATCCATTATAAATATTTCGTCACTTTTGTTTACTTAACAATTTAGATCTGAAAGGGGACAGTACTTTGGTGGAAACGTCATACAAAAGTTATTGAAACAAGAAGGAGAATAATAATTTAAATATAGTTCTTTGTCAGGAGGATTGATTATTAAGTTTGTTGAAATTGGCAATATTAATAACAGATTTTTATTGTTGTAAATTGGTATTTATTCAATTTTAATTTCAAGTTCTGATTTTACTTTTCATCTAAAAATGTGTTAAGGTGGAAAATTACATAATTTTGTCCCTTTGTTTTGGAAGGATGTCACAATAAAAATATCTAAGTAATTATTTTCATAAGTCTGAAAGTTCTAAACAGGTTTGAAAATTATGATTTACTTTATTGCTTGTCATTAAACATTGTTTTACAACATTTAAATATAAATTAATAAAATAACGACATATATTTGAATATAAATATTATATTCAATTGTAAAGATCAAATTTATTTTAAAAGCATTTCATAAGTAAGTGTACTATTAAGTTTCTATTAATAATTATTCTAATAATCTGTTAAGATAAACTTTTATACTATATTGCATGATACTTTATTTAAAAATACCAATTGTTTTAATATGATAAAATAAAAATTCTACAAGTATTCATTATTACAGTATAAAATTAACTTTATATTTATGGCAAACTAATTTTTCAAAAGTACATTTACACAAAAATGATTAATTTTTAATGAAACTTTAACAATCGCAATATTTATAAATTTATTAAAATTCTATATACCTATTTGTTACCCGTAAAATATGAAATAATGTTTTTTAATATAAAGAAATTTAATATAATTGTATAATTTTTATACAAAAGTGTATAGATTTTTTTCATTCATCCTTATATCGAAATTATAATACATTCATGTTATTTTATTTATAAATTTGACAGACTTGTTTGTTAAAGATAAAAACTAATATTTAAAAAGCCTTTAAATATTAATTTTTAAAAATTATGAAGCGTTATCCCATATTAAAGGAACTTGTAGATTATTCTTCTCAAAACTTGTGATTTTATTTAATAATATAAAATAAATAATAACACGGTAATATAAAATGTTTTGTATATATATACTAATTTTTAATAAAAAATTGGTCTTTTTGTAAAACAAGCAGACTTAATAAATTTAAAGTTTGAATGAAATAATTATTCTGGTCTTAAATAAATACAAATTATTGTAAACAAAATAAATTTTAAATCAAACCGATAAATGTTACATTCTTCAAAATATCTTAAGTTATAAAACATAAATCAGTTAATTTCATATCTAATAGTTATATGAACGAAAATTAGATATTTTCATATTTAAATTATATTTAGAAATATAAAAAATATCAATGAAATTAATTAGCCTCATATTTCCTACCCGATTCAAAATTTGTGAAGTAGTCACAGTACTTTACCAACATTCAAAAATCAAAATACTAATAATTAATTTTTGTAGTGCTAGTTGAAAAGGAATTTCATTCATGAATATTTTTTGCAAAATTTCATTTATTATAAATATTAATTTTCCTAAATACATATCGGAATATTAAAAAACGCTTTTGAGTAATAAAATAGTATTTTAGATAGCTCTAATTTTTCAAAAACAGCATTTTTAGTGAAGCGCTGCATAATGATCTTCATGCGCTGTTTCATTAAATTTATGTAAAATAATTTTCCGATTATATTTTTGAAATATATGCATTTTTACTTATATTTGAGTATTTAAATATTTGAATTACATTATAATTGTGATTATTTACATTTATATACAAAGAGTAATTCATTTAAATGTTTAAAATTGCATTTGTTCATTAAAAAATATTTTTGCTTTAAAAAATAATGGACTTTTCACATATTTAGTTTGGAGTACAATTTGAAACATACATTTACTTGAGGGATGATGCATGGTTCTAAAGTTATGATTTTTAGAAAAAATATAGCATAAAAATTAATTTTTTATCATTTTCATAATATATTATAAATTGCAAAAGTATTTATGAAAACAGTGTTTTCATACAGAACTACAAAAATTGACTATTAGTATTTTATATCTCGAATACTAATAAAATGTTGCGAACATACTTCACGAATTTTAATTCATATATATATATTTAATTATAATTTTATTTAGACTTACCTGACAAGTAGATTAAATGCAAACGTAATATATATATATATATGCATGCATTGTTTTAATTTAAAAGTAAAATTTTTTTAGTGATTAAATTTATCGTTTGTTTAATATTAATTTTTATTAACGACAAAATTACAGAACACAAACTAGTCACATTTATTTGTAAAAAGTTATATATATTGCATTTTAAGATGTCATAAAATTGTTACCGTGTATATTGCTGGGTAATATCTTAATTTGGTTTGTAATTTTGTCGTTAATTTTACACGTGATTTTTATTCTATATTTTTATAATTCAAAAATATATAATAACAAAATGTCAAAAAAATTAAAAAAATATTAGAATGAATAAAAACACTTTTTTTTTAGTTTTTTTTTTTAAGTTTTACAAAAATATTTTTGTAAAAATGATACATTTTTTTAAAAATTAAAACTAATAATATTTTCTTATAATAAATGTATTATGATTTTTTTGGTTATCTTTTATGAAATAATAAAACGTAGACTAAAACATATAAACATGACTCACGTTAGTTGATAGTTGACTAGTCAATGAATGAACTTTCTCTTGCGCGTCCAAAAGCTCACGGCGCAATTTCCTTACTTCGTGGGCTTGTTTCTCTTCCGCAGAACTATACAAACTACTTGCTGTGGAAACCAGTGAAACCGAAGATCCATGAACTAAAAATAATATAAATATATTAGTATATTAAAATTAAATTATTTTCAATAAAGTACTTTTTGTATCAATTTTTTATATTTTATATATTTAAATAAACATTTAATTGTATATATAAATTAAATTTTGTATTATCTTTAATATAAGAAAATAATGAATATTAATATTTTATGTATTTTTCGTAGTTCTATAAAAACAATAATGAAAGGTCATTTCATTGTATTAGATGGGTGATGATTTCAATAGTGATTTAGAAATAGATGATGAAAGATAACTTATTGAATATTTAAAAAGACATTTTTAAGGTGAAACGTACTTTCATCGTCTTTGTGCATATGTTGATAAAGATTTGGAGGTTGTCTAGGTGTATGAGTAGGCGTGGGTGATGTTGGTTGTGACCAATGTTGTCCACTACACCCTGCAGATCCAACCGGCACGCTATAATATGGCTCTACGCCAACACCTATTCCTATTCCAACTTCTTCACCGACTGTGGATGATGCACCACTGCCTCTTACCAACATGGAAGGATACATTTTTTCACTCTTTGTTGACCTGAAATAAAAAATGTAATCTTATAAAACCATATTAAATACAGTTTTGTGAATTTCATTTCGTCCAAATTTATATACAGCTAAATTTAATGTTTAACATATTGGACATATTAGATATAATATTCTGTTTCTGTTAATTCTTATTTAAGAAAATTAATTAATCATTTATTCACAGGCATGTGAATTTTAGTTAATAACCTTATTTATTAGCAGACAAAAAAACATACAATTAAAATATATCAACAAGAAAAATTAAACATAAATAATATATATATATATATAATACAAATAAAAAACTGATTCGTTAAAATCAATGCTTTACTTAAGTGATTAAAATTATAATAATTTAATTTCAGTGAACTCAAACTATACTTAATTTCCTATACTAACAAAAATTTTATAAATATTATAATAAAATTGTTAATTAAAAATGAATAATTTAGTAACAAACTACATAAAAATTAACGTATTGAAGTTCTATAAAAATATAATAAATAATTTAAAAACAATAATTTTATTTTCAATGAATCACTTCTTTTATTTATTTATTTATTTATTTTTTTTTTACTTTTCAGTTTAAAAATTATAATTAAATTAATATTTCGTATATTAATTTATGTGTAGTTTATTTTATATATTAATATTCTCGTATAATCTTTTCGCAAATAATGAAACTGTTTTTATTATGGAATGGTTCTTTGTGCATTATTACAAATTTATAAAATCCATTTTAAAAACGAAATATCATTTTACCTGATAGAATTGCTTCTATTAAGCCTTGGTGGGGCTGGCGAACCAGTTGAATCTCTTTGATGCATTAACAATCGAGCATGTGTTAAACTAGATCTGTGTGATCCAAGAGATTCCACACTATCAGCTTCACAAAGTCCCATGCCTGCAATTATAAATAAAATAAAAAATTTTAATTTTAAAATGAATAAATTTATTTATTTTGCTTAATTTAGTTTACTATCTTCAAACACATTCTACAAAAAAAAGTTCATTTTTATTATCATAAATTATTACAAATATTTTATTAATTTTTGTTATATGTAAAGAAAAGTAATTTC
>JABFOX010000794.1:0-14912 GCA_022817665.1 Axea sp. ZL-2020
ACAAATCTGATACAAAAATAATTCTTATGAACCACCATTTTTATCTATCAACTCAAGTTATGTCAAGAACGAAAATCATTGAGCCGTAATTCAACATATAAGATTCAAACATCTAAGACATACATTGTTACTTTGTTGAATATTAAAAGGTGAGATGATTCAGAAGATATGATCTCATTTATATGATCAATAAATGAGACATACAAAAATGTATATTTTTATTTATATAATATTTATGTGTTATATATTATATTGCATTGTACTATATTATATCATATCAATATAAATAATAAATTATATTCACTGTATATAATATTTATACATTATAAATATAATGTATTTAATATAATATATTAAATATTCACTGGACAACTGCCATCCCAAAGATAAAAGAATTACAGACAACACTATGGTAGATTGATAAGTGTCGACTGCGCCAAAATTGCTATTACCTGCATAATATATTTTAAGGGGATACGTTTTTAGGTCAAAAAATTGGCAAGTAAGAATTCAAATAATTGACAAAGTTACGTAATTGTCCTTTACTCTTTTATTCTTTATTTGATATTTATAAAAGAATATAATTTTTTAGTTCAGTTTATGTAGTTAAGTGTTCTTAACCATCATGTAATTATTTATTTTATTTTTTATTTCTCACTGTGATGATTCCAGTTTTATTAAAATCATATATATATATATATTTTGCTTCATAAGAAAATTTTTATGAGAAATAAATTATTTGCCATTTAATAATGTTCATGAATACTATCAAAAGTTATATACAAAAAGAGATTTGTAAAATAATAATACCTTTATGACGTTAAACCTAATAAAATTTAAGTAACATTTTTATGCTACCTTAATAGTTCAACAATTTTTTCTAGACATAATTTATATATTTTTTCGTTGGTACTTATTTGTACAGTTAAAAAAATGTTATTAATTCTTAAATATATAAAATTTGTCTCTAATTATACAGAAATAAATAAAAATAAGAATTATAAATATGAATTAACATTATTTAAACATTTTAATCAAATGTTTATTTTATGAATGTTTTAAATAGAAACAATTAGTAAATAAAGATTTTTGTTTTAAATCGAGATACTTAGATATAGCATTAAAGAAATATATATATGTTTCGGAACGCTATCAATCAATGTTGTAGGGCAAGGTTTTGATCATTTATTTGATAATTTTATTTCAAACCCAAGCTTAGATGTTAGTCGAAAGGTATATGGAATGCCTATTAGCTTTCACTGACATTCTTCGACCGATATACTGATTGATGAGATACACGTAATAAAGGAATTTTAGTTTTTAAAGTATAAATTAAATGATGAAAAATGTATTTTTATTTTTACGATGTGAGAAAATGTTCCATATTTACTTCAATTTTTAATTTATAAAATTCTGTGATATCGTACAGTGAAGTAAACAATAAAACATAAAAATGAAATTGCTTAAATATAAATCTTTATAATTATGTTAATTATTATAGTCCACATTAAAAATTTTTATCAATTATTTGATACATTATATAATAATCTTATCGATATACAAATTAGGAATTATTTATAACAAAAAGAAATATTAATACCCTCAACTTCCACATTATGCAATAACTCGGAACTATAAGTGTTATGTAAGAACAGTAGTTTATATGCAACAAGTACCAACTACCGCAAAATTCTTGATAGTACCAACCTTCACGTAATGTATTATATAATTTATGTGAGGTATTTATGTATTATATATAATTTTTTTATATTCTATAATGTATGCTTAATTTTGTTGTAAAATTAAAACTGACCTCAAAAAGTTATATGCTTATCGTAAGTATAATGGTATAACTTATATGCATAACATTGTATAAAAATACGAATTTTATAAATATTTATTAACACTAAATTAATTTATTGACAATATTATAATTTTAATATATTGTTCTAAAAATAAATTAATTTTATATTATAAACAATATTAAACTTCTTTAGCAAATAGTAAAATACTCAGTAAAAATACATGTTTGGGGTTGCTTCTATGAATTCGGTTTTGGTTGTATTTGCGCATTTAAAGATAATTAGAACATTAAAAAATAAAAAGTTTTATTATAAGTGCTCATTATTATAAATATAAAAATTTGATTTTCAAGAATCAAATATAAATTTTAATTATTACTCTATTGTTTTGTGTTCCAGTAATTTATGTGTACAATTTTTCTGCCAGAAATTTATTGTGTGATATGAACAAACCTCGTTGTTTAAATTGAAACGGCTGCATTAAGTAGGAGGTTACTGTACTCTTTCATATGTGTTTAACATATAAAAATTATTTAAAATTCATTGAAACAATATATAAATAGAATGAGTGTTTAAATATGTTTATTAATAAACTTAAACTATATTTATTTCTATGTCTTACACGATTACTGTTGATATTATAAATGAGAAAAAAATATTTAAAGAAAAAAGTAGATTATTTATACAAATACATATGAAATTAATGCGTACGGGTAAAACACTTTTATGTACACAGAAGACAATATGAAACAAAATTAAAATGTACAATTTTATGAAAGGTATAGAAATTGTTCAAGTACATGTAATAATATTAAGTATTATTACTAACTTTAATATTGTCTAATATTTTTTTTTACAAAATATAGATTTATTACAAATTTCATCGAATTACAATATTATAATAATTATTTAAACATAATTCCGAATTGTTTAATTGAATTCAATGTATTTTATTTTTTATTATAGTTATATTCAAAACTATTTTCTTCTCAGCAATTTATTTTTAATAAAATAACTATTTATTTTATATTGTTAGAGAAATATTCTAACATTTTTTTACAATGTATTTGAAGAAATTTAGAAAAACTACTTGTAGGTACAGGGATTTTGGTAGAAAAGTTAACAACTGCCTTTTTAGCAGAATATAAGTGTTTCTTTTGTCGCCTTAGAGAAATTTACATGTAAGTAGTAAAACATGAAATAAGAAAAATGTGCTTTTCTAATTCCGTTTATATGCTATCTACAAATAAAAAAGACCATTGTTTTTAAAACATATACCCATAATTTTAAAATAATTTTGTGGTAATTCGTAAAATAATTTTCAAGAATATTGTACAATTAATTACAAAACA
Source organism: Axea sp. ZL-2020 (assembly GCA_022817665.1). Taxonomy (NCBI): domain Eukaryota; kingdom Metazoa; phylum Arthropoda; class Insecta; order Hymenoptera; family Scelionidae; genus Axea; species Axea sp. ZL-2020. The sequence goes on from JABFOX010000794.1 coordinate 3,155, forward strand.
TTATAAAATACCTTTGTTGTTGCATATTTTCTTAATAGTTTAAAGATTAAAATGCAATGCATTGCCAATACGTATAAAGATAGCTTTTAATAAAAAGGAAGCAAGAAGTCTTTGTCGGTTTCGTTAGCACAATAACTGAAAATAAACAGAGTCAAAGTTGAACTCGAATATTTGCTTTGTTACAATTTGTTCACATTTTTATTTTAACAGTATTTCGTATCGAATTTTTGCAGACATTATTTTCTTTCATTTTTCTTTTTCCTTTTCTTTCAATAAGTCTCTGGTGTGTATAAGTGCTGAGAGTATAAGCAGGTTTTATAAGTCGTATCGTTCTTGTGCTTTATTTAAGGGTGCAGTGGCGGTATTATAACTGTTTTGAACATGAGATCCTTATATTTTACGCGCGTTTATTTTACAGCTCAATAACATCGCGAAAACCACAGAGTCCAGTTAAATCTTACTTCCAGTCAGTTGTCGACAATTCTTGTACAAAATATCTTTTTATTATTGTGTTTATATTTTAATACTTATTAAATTTAGATAGCATCAATTTTCAAAATTGTAAATTATGCGAAAATACCTATAGTTTTATACGGGAAAAAATATGATAAAATATTCATAACTTCCATTTACTTTTCATTAAATTAAATCTCTATTTTTGTGATAAGAATTTCGTGATAAAAGGAGTTGATCGATATTACGTATTGAAGTATGCTTTTTTTTTTTCATAACAAAAGTAGCTATTTTTATTAAAAAAGATAACTGGTGATTTTATCATTGTAGTGATAAAGAATCTTTACTTATAACAAATTAGTTTAATAGTTTTTATTTCTTTGACAGAACTAAATATTGTATTAACGGCAATTTTATTGTTATTATATTGCAAGTTTCATTATTTTTTATAAAAGAATATCCTATGTGTTTGTGAATAAATATATGCAATTCAAATTGAATGTAGTATATTTGAAGTTGTAAACAAATATGCTATAAGTATAGATTAATTTGGATTATCTTTCATTAAAATGGATTATATGTGATTTATTTGGTTTGAGTCTTATCCTGAAGTACAATTATATATTTCAGTGATCTGTTCCAAAAGATCAACCTTGGTTCAAGGTAGCAAAATTCAGAGTGAGCTTATTCTGAATTAGGTCAAAGTTGACTTAATAAAATCAACAAATCTTGTAGAACTTATCAGGCTTGAGTAAAGCAAATATCATTTAGTAAAATTATTCAGTGAAATAAGATTTTCACAATTAATGAATTATCAGTCAACAGCGTAATTGAATTTAACTCGGTAATTACTGAGTAATTAAAATTATATATATATAGTCAGTCATTCAGAGTTTGATTAATTGGATAATTTTTTAAACCCATAAATGTACACACACAATCAAATATTATTATATTTTATTGTGTGTGTGCACCCTATACGTATTGTAATAATGTGAAGATTACGTTACGATATTTAGAGTGTTTATTTTAAGTTTAAAGCTCAGAATATCTCGATAAATATGCATTGTATGAAAAAAATATCACATGTAATATATCAATACCGACTCGAAACTTTGTTTGGTACGCGTTAATCTAATTTAATTGCATATAATCTAAATGTAATCAATATGAAATAATGTTAATGTTTTAAATTCTAATTCCAAGCCATCAACGCGAGATCACAAATAACGGAAGGAATTCACACAACTAAAATATACTATGTATTCATTATTACAATAAATATATAGATATTTATTAGTTATTAACTCTTAGTTATTGATAATTTAAAACAAAACCTGGCGATTGCGAGTTATCTTGAGTGAAATACGGAAAATGTAACAACTTCGTTTTATTAAATTTAATTTTAAATTCCGAAGATATAACTATCAGTTTAAACATTTTCCATCTTTTTCTGTTTAATGATTGATTTTAATAATATTTAAGTTATTTAAATCATAGACAACTTTTATTTGATAAAGAAGTCATTATAAATTTAGTAAAATAAAAATGTAATAAAACATTTTACATTCTGAAAATATGGGTTCAATATAATTTAGTAATTTTTCATGAATTTAAATTAATCTATTCTAAATTAATAATTATTTAAATTAATATACAAATAAATTAATATTTAGTTTATTGGATAAATTTAATATTTATTTAAATTTTGTTAACTTATTTGTGTCTTGATTATTCTAACATACAATACTGAAATGTCAAAGAAAACTTACACATTGAAATATTAAAAAAAATTTTAATTTTGCCCTTCTAAAATATTCGATAAATGAATTTTTTAATTTTATGTATATTTATAAATTATTAATAGAATATAGTATTGATTTTCACACTATGATTAATCTAAATTCATGCTTTGAAACATAGAATATTTAAATAATAATACTTAAATAAATTCAATTTTTTATGATCCACAAGTATTAGAGAAAAGTGTGGGTGGCAAGTAGGAATTAACTCAAGTTAAGTCTGACTATTCATTATGTTATTACTTATTCGTGAATGGAATCAATCAATTCATTGATTCATACTATAAAATGTTACAATATGACGCTTTTCAAAACATGAGCATTTCAGTTGAAATAAATAACATTGTTTCAGTTCTATTATTCAGATTACTTGTAAAATATTTTAAATACTAAAAAAAATGCAAATTTTCAATTTATTTCACAAGGTGTCAATCTGAGTGACTCGAAAATATTATTGATTCACAAATTTTTATATTCTGAGTGACTCGAAAATATTAATGATTTAAACAAATTTATATTCGTTATTTTTGAGCAGAGAAATGAGTTGATAATTTAACAGTTCTTTGTCGTGTATCATTTCAATCTGAATGACGTAAAATGTTTTTACGATAAAAAACTTTTATCAAAAGGAGTTTTTGAAACGTTTATCAATCCATAATAGTTTCTAACGCTACTTTTATTCCGCGTATTATTTAAAGACTGATATTGTATTCACGTGTATCGGAAGTTATTTGCTGTTCGTTTTAAGCTATTACTGAACAATTAATTTATTCTTCATTTATAAAATATTTTTCACGATTTTGGAAAAGGTGCTGAATATATAAAATATTATACATATAGATAAAACTACATAATTATTATAAGAAAAAGTTTATGAGACAATAGAGTAATTGTACGAAAATACAATATAAGAATATATAATTAAATGTGTCCAGTATCATTCGATAATAATTGTGTATAAAATGAATCGTTTAAGTAAAAGAGAACATTTAATTTACAATAGTTTATAAAGATTCATGCTTTCTTCACTACTTTTGAAATTTCGTAGTCGAGGTCGACTCACGTCACTGATAATGCCAACAGCAATTTAATTCGTAATACGCCTGTGCTTGTGGTAGTATCGACTTTCGGTAGATTTCTTAGTCGAGAACACTTCGAGGCAGGCTTGGCCGCAATGGCTACACATGTATATTACTTCGTCGAACCCAAGGGGTTTGTGAAATCCATTTAAATCCACCATGATTTAGTAAACCATGCGGATTTATGTAGACGAACAACGATGCACCTTTTCAGACTGATAGGAACAGTTAAAAGGTACATAAAAGACATAAAATCAAGTATTTCGAATATATTAGTAAAAGTAATACATTTTTGGCATTACTTCCTCAAATTCTCACAAAAATGCCTTCGTACGTTTATTGCAGGATTCAATTTCGCCGACATGAAATGCGAAAGTTTCATTTCAGTTTGGCAATATTTAAGCCATTTGCACGTGTATGGGGGTCAACAAATGGATTTCTGAAATAAAACGCACATTTAAACTACGAGTTTCAAATAGAATGCTAAAATAAAAGAAAATATTTATTTAATGAATATTATTTTCATATATTCGTAAAGTAAAAATGGTCTGTTTCGTTTATATTTATATTGTTCACTAAATATAAAATGTCGATTATTTATTTCCACTGAAATTGTATTAATGCTATTTAATTTAGAATTTAATCTCCAAGCTTTGAAATATAGTTTTATTACAGGAAATGTTTTTATTTTCTTATTAGTAAAAAATATTGAGTGATGGTATTTTAAGTCCCATATAAAAAACATTTATTTATGTGACTATTTTTACATTAAAGTATTTTCAAGATTTGTTTATAAATTATCCAGGTAATATACGTTATAGGGATTTTTTATTCTGTTTGTTGAAACTCCTTCTAATATGTTTCGATGACAATAAATATTTAGTTTTCATTTATTTGTGTATAACTTGACTTAAGAAATACAATAGGGCGCAATACAATCTGTGTCATAATAGTAAGAAATATAAAATTAATTTAAGTATGTTTTAACATTTTATGAAATAAATTACTCACGATAACTTTTTATATTTTCGTTAAATTTAAATCTACGAAAAGAATTTGAGAAATTTCTGAATATAATCTAACAGATTCAATGTATTAGGAAAAATACCAGATAGAGATCTTGTTGGGTTACTGTACAGTGAAAAAAGTTATTACATCTACCTACGGTGCAAACGTTATTTGAGATATGTTTACTTGGTGATGTATATAATTTTAATCACTTTTATCAAAAGTCAAATTGTAGTGTTTTATTATCGATTAATATTTATAATACTTTAGATGATAAATAATTCATAATATATAATTTATATTTTATAGTAAAAAGTATGTTCATTCAATGTTAATATATAAATTATTCATTCAATATTAATATGTAACATTTAATTAAATTTGATAATTTGATAATTTTTTAAACCATATTTATTTTAAAAATATGTTTTGAAATTATCTATAATATATATGTTATAAAATATCTATTGAACACTTTTGTTCCGAATTAAATGTAACAATTTATATAATTTATAAAATATAATACAATATAAAAGAAAGTGAAAATCAGTTAAATATTGGAAAAATCTGTACATAAAAGTTTCTTCTTCGGAGTAAAAAATAATAATATCGCAATAAAGCAGTTATATTTGTACCAATATGTACAAATAAAACTTTACTAATTTCATATTGTCTGTTTAAAAATCTCGTTATTTATGTTAAGCAAGTATTAGAGTCATGCGGAGTAAATTGACGAAGCTGAAACATATGATATTAAGTTAAAGTCTCAATGAAATATTGTTTTATCTAATAGTTTTTGAAATATTTTTCAGCATAGAAAACTAATACGAATAAATTTATTTCACCATTAAATCATTCAAATTTAATTGACTTTTAATCTTTTTATATTCAGCGTCGATGATTTCAGTTTAATTCAACATATATATTATTTTGTATCAAACTGAGCATTCTGCATAAGAATAAAATACTGAAAAAGAGTTAACAGTTTTTAAACAATTTAACATTCTTAATTTTATAAATTTAAATATATAATAATATATTTTTATATTTCAATTAATACATTTAATATATCATAATTTATGTAACTATATGTATAAAAATCATTTATCAATAAAAATTACATTTTATTTAAACTGATATCTTTTAACGCAAAAAAGATAAAATTTGGTTCTATTATTAAAAGATGTATTTAAAAAACTAGGTATTTTATTCTGAACCTTATTCTATTAATAATATTCAAAATATGCGATTGGTAATTATTCAGAAGTGAATTTCTGTAAAGGTTAAAAATTCAGTACGTTCCTTCTAAACTGCATAATCATTTTTCATATAATTAATAAGAACTACCACATTTTTTAAAAATTTTGTAATATAAAATATAGCCGATAAATTATCAATATTTTAATTAAAATTTGTTATATTAATAACGACGATGTTTCTTTCTCTATGCGCGTACCTTTTCAAGTTTATACACCGAAACAAATACAAAATACTATGTTATAAAAATTATAAATATATATTATTAATATAACTTTATAAAATATAAAGTTATAAAAATTATAAATATTAATACTATAAACGTTTAACAGAAGTAAAAGTAGAAACTTATTATTTAAACTGATATTTAATAATATTCATCAAATTTATAAATATGCAGTTAAATAATTAAACGAAAAAGAAAATATCAGATTCTAACATTTGTCTTAATTGGTTTTTTAAGATATAAAATTTTCTTCAACGAACTATTGAATCTTTTTTTAGAATTCTTTTTTATTTTGGAAAAATAATTTCTGTTATTTTTAAACAGAATATAATGACCGTTCTTAAAGACGCATTTCTTTAGAGAATTATAACTGTTTGGACTCATTTTTATGTTATAATTATGTTTATATACATAATATAATTCTCCATATCTATATAAACTAATTAAAGCAAAGTAAAAAATTATCTTATTCAAATTTTTCTGCAAACTCACTTAATTATATTGGAAAATAAATATATTTTTTAATTTTATTATTTTTTTTTATTATATTTTTTTTTATTTTATTTTTTTATATTTTTAGTTTTTATTTATATTTATATTATATTTATATTATATTTATATTAATTAATTTGTAATTAAAAAAATGAATTAACAAATTCATTACGACAAATCAATAATTTAATAATTTGTTAATAAGATATTAAACAAATAAAATATTTCTAAGCATGTGCACATGTTGCTTATAACGTTACCACGCAGTTGTGCTTTCATGAAATTTTTGAACTTTTACTTACAATAGTATGATATGTGTTTTTTTATAGTTTAAACGCATATTTGCTATATCTTTACTTTTTAATACTTTTTCAGCGTTATTTCAGAGTTCAGCTATAAAACATTTATTTCAGCACACAAATAAATTATAAAATTAATTTATAGATATCGTAATATTTTAAAAAATATAATATATGTATATTATTTATTTATATACATAAAAACAAAATAGTCTCATTTGAAATTTTGATGATTTCTATATAGTCGTTAATAGTGCACTTTCGCTAGCAATGAAAAGTGTCTATAATTATAAAATGTATAGCGATGATGTTTTTTTACGAGCAATTTTGATTGACGTGTAAGGAATTGATTGACAGTGAAAAACTAACAACTAATGTAAAATGATGCGACAGATATTTTTCGATTTTTATAGAAAATCTACAGAAATCATGTAAAAGTTTTTGATCACACCATCAATGTATAAAAATACGGACACCAATTCTAGAGCAAGAAAAACAATAAAGAAAAATTGACACGAATTTTCAATTTGCGACATCCTCCAGTGGTCGATTTATAAAATCTTATAGATATTCCGATCGTGGCCGTCGATCAGAACTGTCACTCGACAACGTTGTTCCAATTACTGAAGAGACAGAGGTTTAGACTGCATTTTTCATGAAAATTAAACTTACGAAGTCAAATTGTAAAATTCTTATCTATCTTTTTCCTTTTCTTCTCTGCATAATTATGAACGATTATCTCCAATTAATGTTTTTGACAGGTAATTTGTAATTTACATTTTATAGAATTATAATACAATCTATTAAAATTGATATGAAAAATACTCTTCTTCTTAATACTATCAGTTTGATATGTATGTGTTTGTTAACATGCTCTTAAATAAGCTAAAGAAAAGTCGATATTCATATAATTTTATTTTATTTATTTAACGAGAACACATGTGTTACTTTTATAGTATTAATTATAAAATTATTAAATAAATATTTATAAAAAAAAACTAAAAGCTGAAATTTCACCCTTCTACATGAACAAATTCATTATAATTATATAATGTAAAGACAAAAATTTATGTATATGTATATATTTAACACAAAATGTAGTAATAAAATTGAAAACAATAATTAAATATAAATTTACGAAATAAATGAACGATTAGTGTAAATGAAGAAAAACGACGGTGGAAATATAACATTAATTTAGATGAGTTTATGAAAAAGAAACCGATTTCATTACAAATCTCGTTATTAAAAATGTAGTTGCAATTTAATGTATTTATTCCTACAAGTTTATTGTAATATTTCACTCGATAAAGATTATGATATCACCATGGTCGCGATAGAACAATAATACCAGTATTATTTAGAAGATCCGGACATGCAATTATTCTATTCAGACTTTTGCGTAGAAATAATATATTGTTATTTTTTATTCTTTCTTGAAATAATACTATATTGAACCGGTTTTTAATTAATGTGTTTTCGTGATGTGTTTTCGCCAAATGTTTCATAAATTTTGATTAAACAAATTCGATTTGTTTAATCGTACGAAATATTGAGACCAATATGGAGACAAATATGGAGACCAATTGGTAAAAGTGTATTCCTGAATCGGATAAACCAACAAGTTATATAATAATAAATAGGTCACTGCATAGAGAGTAATTTGGCATAAAATCTTTTATCATATATTCTTTCAGTTGAAATTAGTCATAATTACATATATTCACCATTGTTCAGAAGAAATAAAATTACTTTGAAAAATTTCTACGAAATGAAGAATGTTGATTCTTTTACATTTTTTGGGGATCGATAGCAAAGAATTTTACTGTACATGTATTTACATAAGTCAGTTATAAAAATATTAAAAAGTAGAGGACTTAGATGTGATCTTTGTGGAAATAGATCTAGAAGACTTGAATTATTTGTGGGATATGTTTCCAGCTATATGAACAGATTGCGTTCTATCAGTTAGGTAACTACGTAACCAATGAAGCAAGGAACTAGAGATAATATATTTTTCAAATTTATTAAGTAAAATAAAGTGTGATTTAAAACATTCATGTAAACAACTTCTACTGAATGATACCGATCAACAATGTAACTATGAATCAAAGATAGATTAGATATGACTGATCTATATTTTTCATATATCCATATAACGAACGTTGTTCGTCAATAAAGAATGTTTTTAAAAAATTGGTCAACTTACATGTAATAATTTGTTTTAATAGTTTTGGGGATTAAATTTAATATGTCTATCAGCTTATAATAAAGTATATCATATTTCTTGCCATTTTCAAAAATAGGAGTAATTCTCATTCTCTTCATACTTTTGGAAAAGTACCACTTAGTAGTAATTTATTGAAATTTAAATATAAAGATTTAACTATGAATTATTTAAAGCATTTAAAAAAGCGTAAGAAATACCGTCTGTGCAGAGACTTTTATTCACTTTTATTCGAGGTTACTAATATTGTTACAAATTTTTGAAAGTGTATTTCGATTTGATCGGTGTTATCAACTGCATTAATATTGCGAATATATTGTTTATACCTTGTCTAAAAGCTGAATTCAGACTAGTGATGTTAGTTAAATAAACATTATATGGTTTTGTGCCATTATCTCTAAGTTTATTTGCATATCCTTTGAATTTATTAGGAACTTTAAGCAATTCTTTATCAATTTTATTTACAAAATTTGCATATGATGTATTAGTAAGTTCTCTATATAAACTTCTCAGTGATGCCAAAATATTATTTAAAATTGAAAGATAAAGTTTGATTGAATTTTTAGAGATTAATTTTTTGAAGTATTCTGTGTTTAGTTTAACGATTAAATTATGGAGAAAATGAATGACTTTTAATTTACATTAGTATAATATAAGAGCACATATAATAACGAAATATATTGTAAAGTAATAAATGAAAAAATTGACAATTAATCGAAACATGTATGTTATGATTTATATGTAATTATACACTTTTGCAATATTTGTATTAGAAATAAATTTAATTGTAAACATTTAAATAATGGAATTAATATAAATTATATTGTATTATATATTAAATAATATATTACATTGCATATATTTATATTCAATAAATGTTTTTTATTTTCTCGATAAAACTGAGATAATTTACCTGAAAATATGTGGAAAGTGCAATATTTAAACGATCAACGTTTACAATATGAGAGATATAATTATCATTATTCGAATCAGGTTAGTAAAAGCAATGGTACGTTAAATAAAAAAAAAACGATGTCATGTATTCTACAACTGAGTTCATTCGAATATGGCGCATTAATATAACAAATCGTTAGCTTGCAGTGTAATAAAATATAAAATTAACGTTATCTAATTTTACGTAAAATATTTATATTATTAAATATAAATGTACAATAAATTGAGTAACAAATATTTTTATGATTTCGTTTAAATTTCTTAAGTATTTTGTAGAATTTAATGTTTTAAATCTATGTACTCGTTCGGATGCCGTTTGTTATACTTGTTATTTTGTAAATTAATTTTTAATGTTTATAATATTTTATATGTAGGTGTTGCAATGTCATATAATTTAACTTACTTTTTTTGTATGTATTATTAATATTTTGCTAAAATAAGATAAATTATACGAGTCATTATGATTAAATATTTTTTAACGGTTCTGATTAATTTTATTAATAATTTATAACATTACTATACATTATAATATTAATAATAATATAATAATAAAACACAAATACGAAATTGTATTTACTATGCATGAAAATGTACATTAATACGTAAATATTTTCTTCATGTGTGAGTTTGTGATATTTTATAATTGATAATTTAATAATATTTAATTTATCTAATCTGAGTCGTTTTTATAATAATATAATTATTATAACTCTTCTCCTACAACGTTCAACAATTTCTTCAACTTACTTCAAAGTTCAAAATTTGTATAATGTAACGACATACACAAATTCACGTATACTTTGTTCGCTTTTGCTAATCGCTTATATTAATTTTGATACATTTAGATACAAGTACTACTACAGTCATTACAATATTCTGTACATTTTTTATTTGTTATAAAAATGGACAAAAAATTATAATATAAAACTTATTTTATTAATAATCATGTATACAGATTTATCAGAAAACCGGCATATAATGTGTAAAATCCTACCTTGGTGTACACTGAATAATGCTAATGTTGGTGGTAGAATAAGATAGATGCAAAACACACATAAAAGCAAATTCACTTTTGAGCGAATCTAAAATGTACAGTATATAAAGTGTACAATGATCATGAAATCATTAAAAAATAGCTCAATTTCTTTTCAAATACAGGAGTTCCTTGAAACTCATGTAACTATTAAAATTAAACGTAAACATTTTATTTGATTGTGTAGGGAATAAAGCACTATAATTTGACTTCATAAATATAAATTCTGAAAAAATCTTTCATAATACTATGAATATTTACATGTTACTACATTTTTGTGTTAAAAAATCGACTTTGGTTTTCATGTGGCATCATGTGTAAATATTTGTTAAAATGAAAAACAGATATAAGAATCTTAAAGTTGAAGATTCAATGTTGAACTTAAAAACAAGTCATTATGTTGTAGTTTGACATCTTATGATAGTTTGAAACTCAATTTTTGTCTTAAGCAAGGTGATTCATTTTTATGCGCTTATTGTACATTGAATTAAAATAAATGTTTATATTAAAATTATATTACTAAGAAAGTAAAATACATTGAACGATCGACGTAAAATCATCAAAGGTGTATTGGATTGTATGTGGTATAGAATTATAAAAGTGTGAACATGCCCCAAAGTTCGCCTTTATTTTCCTATACATATCTTTGTATAAAACACTAAAATGTCGTTAAATATTATTAAAATAAAATTATGTTATGCAATCTTTAATTTATTTAAGTAATGTTAAATATAGTGGTTTATCATTTGCAATTTGCATTCATTACAATATCGAATAATTTTAATTCATTTATATAATTTTATTAAATATACTTGAAATGTGAAAAATGATTATAATGATTGAACTTACAGAATAAAATACGTTTAATTTTGTTTAGATAATTCAATCCTGCTCTATTTATGTAAACAAAATTAATCAATTACGTGCT
>JABFOX010000795.1:0-14911 GCA_022817665.1 Axea sp. ZL-2020
AAAATTCGTGCACAAAATTTTAAATTATATTAAAGAATAAATTATATGTATTGTGTTTAATTTATAAACAAATAATTTAATGAATGTTTATATTGTGAATGTGTGTGTATAATAGTTTTATCACTAATTGAAACAAGCAAACAAACGAAATGGAAATACCACAGAGGATAGGGATCTATATAGGCTCATCGCCCATATAGGATGATAACTTACTATGGAATCTGGATAAGTGAAGCCAGAACTATAAATATTGTAATTATGAAGCTGCTTGGGCACACAAGGATAGAAACAAACATGTCAACACACTCTGAGAGCATGAAGTTGGCGGCAAGAGTGACAGGTGCAATTATGATCGATTCCTGGATCGATCATACTCTGTACTGAAATTTCAATGTTGAGTTGACGAGTGTAGTTTCAAGACACTGTTTCAAGAATTCTAAGGGATACGCAGTGCGTTCGTTGTGAGAGTTTCAAAAGTATAAAAATGTTTTGTTATTACGGGCTAGTGAGTGCTAATCTAGACCAAAGTATAATATTGTGGCCTTTATTGGTTTACTGAGAAAGCATGCAAGTTACATATTTTTATACTTATCTTCATGATCAGATTTTTGCTAATTTGACTGATTTTATCTTGCTTAGATCCGATCTTATTTAATCGACTTACTGTTGCATTTAAATCTGGTTATTAAGAACGTGTCTGTTTAATTTGTCAAATAATACGTGTAAAATATGTGTTTTTAAAAATAATGTATGGAAATAATGTGAAAGAGATTATATGTAGGATTTAATTTTAGAATTATTCTACATTTCAAAGTATGCAGTGAATTGTTGTTTTGAGCATGAACTTTTATGGCTCTTACTGATAAAGTCATGTTGTTATAGAGTAAATTTTATGTATTTTACAAGAGTTATTATAATTTTCTTTATAATAATCGTTTATGAGTGTTAAAATGTATCATATTAGGATGAGTTTCTGATGTACGAATTTTTCTTAGTAATAATTAAATTTGTTACTTCAATTAATTTGATTTCTTTATTAATGATTTAGTCCGTGTATTAATGTGTTAAGCGTTATAAGATTGTATTAGTATTTCTTTAAATTCAAGTTTCGACCAAGGTTGGTCCTTTTATTTTGGTACTTTGTTGTGTATGGTCGCAAAATATAATTAGATTAATGTTCCAAAAGTTCAAATATTCAACGAATCGTCCATATAAGATACAAGTCGAAAATCTTTGTGGAAATAAACTAGATCGTTTATTTAATGTTCGTCGGTATAACGTAAATGAACGGTGAAAACATGTAGATGTAATAGACAAGTTTTAGAGAAGATTATGGAATAAGGCGATATTCGCTGGAACGAAGTTACCATTCGTATACCAGCAAGGTTTTATCGCCTGATCTTTTCTTCAGAAATACTTTGATCCATATATGCAGAAACACCGTTTATTAACGCTCCACCAACAGATTGTAGATTCTTTAACTTTTCTTTCAATATAAATCTTCATGATTAATAATTTTGAATAATACCATTTATTTTATATTTCTATCATTGTTTCATATCAATTTTCCACATTGTCACATTAATGTTACTAATGAATGGAAGTAAAATTGATTTTCCGGGCAATCTATTAATTACCACGTGTTTTTTAATGAGAAAATATTTCTTGTTAATTTCCTTGTAAAATTTTAAATAATATTAACAGTTTTTTATTTACCATCGAATTTATCACGCCTTTTCATTGATTGAAACATTAGAAATGGTATTGGACAATAATAATATCCGATACAAGAAATAAGTCAAATTACTATAATTTAACATTATTTTAATTGTGATACAATTTATTTAATACGCAGTTCTACATATAACAGTGAATAAGTTGTAACATAACTATATAATAGTTTTTTGTTTTTTTATCGTAAAAATATTTGTTCGTTATTTTGTTAAAAATTAATTTTTATTTCGTTCGTTAATAAAATTAATGTGCTTTGAAAGAAATAACAAATTTTGTATACAGCTTCTTATTCCAACATGCAAAAATCTGTCCAATGAGTTCTGTGTTTTTTACACTTGAAATAAAAATTCATTGTACTAGAGGACGCAACAAAACATATAATATAAAATAACCTGGTCTTGTGCGACAATAAATTTTCCGCACATATCATTATGCAGCTACAATTTTTTTTCTTTTTAATCAGCGTTTTATCGTTTTAATTATTATTCTTATTACTCGAGACTAGATGAATATTAAACTCAATCATTATCTGTAAACTGAATTTAATTATTCCGATACAGGAAAAATCGGCAACGTTTCCTATTTTCTGACGCAGTGATCAATTGACCGTATCATTATAATATTTTGTAATTCAACTCATCTACTTTATCTTGATGAAACTAAATCTGATCTCAGTTTTTTTATAACATTCGTTAAAAACGATTTTGCAGATCATCGATTAATTCTTATAATAAGCGTTTCACCGTCAAATAAATTTTATAATTTACACCGTATCAGATTTAAATTTCTTCAGATACGTTACAATTATTGATAAATTGACATAATCACAATGATGCAACGTGCTATCATGTATTACATTATCTTTAATCAACTTGAACTAAATGCACCTTTTTGAATATTACATTTGGTATCACCGCTGCAGCATGTTTGTAAAACTGTGAGCTTAATTGTTGAAATAATACAGAAGAAAGAAATTGCTTTACTTCGGAATAAAATAAATGCCTGAAAATGTAAATCGCTTCAAGCATTTAAATGAATGAATACGAAAAGTTCCAGTTAAATCAAACAAGCATTAAATTTGAACAGTTCGTCTACAATTAGATTAATAACTAATTAATTATTCGATACAATAATTCATTAGTGTAGTAGACACTTGTCTGTTAAATTCGTTTTTGTTATGCCGCAAAAGATCGCCGCTTTTCCTTTCGCGATTTTAATTTCTACAAATCATCCAGTGAAATAAAAAATAAAGTTCAATCATAAAAGTCCTCCGCACAGACCGTAATGCCACTATGTCGTTATGTATTAATAATCTACTTCAGCTGTAATTGTAAAATCATAAAGTTGTTGTAAGCATCATATTTCACACACGCATAGATACAGAAAATAGTTTATATTCCAAGCTCATTTTGTCGTGCATTATGAAACGAAAAAACACGATTGATGATTAATGCGTGATTTCTAATTTATTTCGAAAGCGGTGCGCGTGAATATCGACAAAAAATTTTCAGAAATAAAAATAATGCCGCGTTCACAAGTACGACGCAGTGACCAAGTTCTGCGCCGCTCCACAGATTAATAAATAATTCAGAATTTTGCAGCAGGTACGAGAGAATTTGCATACGTGCATCGTTGCGCCTCATTTTAGCCTTTCATCAATAACAGAACCTATTTCATTAGCAACACGTCTCAATCCGGTTTTCCTCCGCGACACTTGAAATGGTATCGGTTTATCAGGTGGCAATTTCTGCAGCATTCCAATATATGTGGTTAAAATCGAAATGTGCATTTTTGACACCTTTTGTTCGGTATTAAAAATAAATCCGAAGGTACTGGTCCAGTTTTAATATCATATTTGAACGGTCATTTTCTCGGTTTGAGTGTTATTTGATATTGGACTTTTGTTTCATCGTATTTGTATATTTCATTCTTTTAATGTATGATTTTGCAATATCTGAATTACCATATTTTCGCTTACAAATTTATTTGGAAAAAGCAATTTGTCGTTTGAGATAGTACGAACAGTTTTCCGACCTAACTAAATATTTATTAGTTGTACTAACAAACAAAGGCAAATATGTATTCTGCATTTTAAAGATAACATTATTCAAAACAAACTATTTTTGTTTTTTTTTTCTTTTTCAATAGTTTGACAATTTGCTCATGTTAAGATTTGTAATATTAAGTCATTACTTAATTTCAGAATATTACACTATTTTAAACAATTGGAATTGTTCAAATCTATACTTAATCGTATTGATTAATTATCGGAAAATTTTGAGTTTAATTTCTATTAGATAACACTTCTTATTCATTTTCCAAAGAAAATAGTGTGATATTGTTTCAAGTGCTACTTTCAGAGGCATTGAAATGCATTTAATAATATATATTTTTGTTATATTTGTTAATAAATTTAATTTTATTAAAAAATGATAAATTATAAAATAATTTGATTAATAGCAATTATTAATAATAATTTATATTCATAACGTCTCCATTAAACTCATAATTCTTCATGTTAATAACATTTATTAAAAAGCTAAACAGAGTTAAAAATGACTAAAAATAACGTGTTACATTTGAATTATCTCAATTTACCTTACGCTTTATAAAAGAATGCTTTTACAATAATTGTATATTCTCAAAACAATTTTCAATTTTGCTTATTTTAAACAATTTAAGAAATTAAAAGAATCGTTTAAAGATTTAAAGCTTTATCACTTGAATTATAAATCAAAAGAACAAACAACTTTCAAAAATGAAAATACATATTTTAAATCATATTTGGTTGTTTCAAGTAATTTACTGTTTTTTTCTCTTTTTAATTGAAATACAAAATTCACCGACAGTAGGATAAATCTTTCATTTATAATAATTCATAGATAAAAAGTATTCTGCAGGTTCATATGAGTTTCAGAACTGTCAGAAAAATGCTGCTGTCGTTGTTTTCTGACGTTTAAACGAAATCATTTAATTATAGCAAGAATCGTTTCTTATTTAAATAATGCATGTCTCAAGTTTTTAAAGGAAAAGTACTTAAAAGCAATGATTCATTTTTATGTATATACACAGAGGAAAAACTAATACTTTTATTGCATTGCGATGCTACATTGTTTAATAGCGAAAATTTTCACTGTTAATAATAGTGAAAATATTTGTACCAAAATTTGCCATTTTAAGAATGTAACAAAGTATTATGTGAAATAGTAACTTTGACTCATTTTCTTCATCTGTCATTACTCCATCTGTTGGAGATATTCGAACTGATCTCGTAATAAAATACTTATTACAAATTTGTATAAACGTATCGCAGAAAATATACACATTCTTATTTCTCATCACGGCGTTCTGTTTTCTTTCTTTCTTACTTTGTAAGCTCGTTGTTAACACCGGGAATAGTTTTTTTAATTGTACGTACTTGTTATTAACTTGTCTGAAAATTGTGCACGTTTATATGAATTAACGGAGGACACACTGGATACACACGATATGACGTAATGAACAAACGGTAGTGCATCGGTAAATCGAAGTGAGGAAGTCAGAAACACGTTTGTTGTATCAGGTGTACGGTATAATGCAACAATCGCATGCTCTTATAATGTCATACGGTCGCGTTAACTATCAACCACAGTACCCCGCGTGTCTTTTTGCCCATAGCGTCTTCATTATCCGCGGCCTTGGCGAACCATAGCTTCGCGTTCCTGAACAATTTTCACCGCAGAAAAAAATGCAACATTATCGTAACAGACGTTACAACCTCGATCGGACTTTTAATCACGTTTAATACGTGTAATAAACTTTTTCAAACTGCGCGCGTGTCTCATTATAATTCAGCAATTTTTATTTTTTAATTAACTGTTTTTTTTATATTTCTCTTTATTGATTAATTGCATTCTTGACAGTTATAAATAAAATTGGTTCGAGCTTCCCTATGAGAATGTTATTTTTTTTTTTATTCATTATTCGAGAAACCGAACATTAATGTTTATTTTTCTTCTTTCTACTGCGTTGCGCGACATAATTTAAAATAATATCTTGAGAGAATTATAAATTATTGCTAACAAAAATGCATTATATAATACATTTTCACTTATGTGTTGCGTTATTAAATAAAAAATGAAAAAAAAAAAACAAACAAACAAACAAACAAGCATACGCCTTCGAAAATCAATTTTCAATTCCACGTTAGAACCATTCGAAAATGACTGGAACTGAAATAAACTCGTACCGAAATTATTCAATATTTCGTGGTACTTTCACTTTTTTTTATAAATAACATTTTCACGGTTTATTTAACGAATTTACTAATACGCCATGCGGACATTGATCCAAAATTGGATTGAAAAGTGAGTTTAATCTTGTATCAGAAACCAATTCGAGTGATGTAAAATCGTTGACTGAATTTTTAGAAAAAAGTGTCGAATCGAAACGCACAATTTTTCGTAAATAACGCTGAATAAAAAAAATCTTCGATTTCACAAGAACGATCGTAATTACTCGAATGCGATAAAGATACGTTGGTAATTGGCGAACAATTTCAAGACACACACATACAAGCGCAATTCATGCGTAAAAGTCTAAATATAGCATATCAAAAATAACGCGGCACGGCGGCGTCGCCAAGTTTGAGGGACCAGAGAAGTTGGCTTTTCCACCTGTTATCTCGACTCCCGCGCTTCTGGGTGTTAATGTGGCTCGTGAGTTAGAGTTATCGCGCGCGCTTCAACGCTCGTTCCTACATAGGTAGACACGCTGCGATACAGGTATACAGATGTTTGCACAATTGACCGCGCGGGTGCTTACGTACCAAGCAACAGGTCGTTTGATTTAGTCTCGAATTCGCTGTACAACGTTCCGCCATGTGACTGCGTTGCCGCGAATTTTCCTAAACGCTGGAAGCGTTGAACGACGACGTGGAAATACGTCACGCAAAACTTTATTACGTTTGACAAAGTTGATTTTATCTTACAGCGTTTCGCTTTTACGAAGTTGTTCTTCTACAATAATTTGATATTTCTTTTCTGTTTCAGGTGAGTGTCGCAAAGTACAATGCAACCCTTTATTGAAAGGTAAAAACTACTCTCCAACTGTATTCTAAAAACTCAAATGATTTTATATTATTTTCAAACGATTCACTATAAATTCAAATGATTCATTATATTAGCAATTATGAACTTTTGCTAGACAGATTATTTTAACAAATTAAGTTGTTATTGTGAAATTATATTATCGCAAAACTTCACTGTGCAGCATCATCCGACGTGTGTTTATTTACAATTATGGATTACGCAACTGAACATTTAAAGATTTGAGTATTGCAAATTTGTCGGAATGATTTCCACCTTTTTTGATCCTACAATCGTGAGCCTGGTTCAACTTTTTTGTCATTAAAAATTCCCTAGAATGCGCAGTCAAAATGCACGCTGCGTGATTACAGTTATTAAAATGTGTAGAAACGTCAGTAAATCGTAACGATATTCCAGAACGTTTGATATAACGAGGACCGAACACATTATAAATGCGAGGAATAACGATTGCGCAAACATTAATCTGGGTTAAGTAAATCGGCGCTGACCACGACTTGCGATCAAACGTTCGTTACATATGCAAACACACTCATGGTTAGTGACGCTGTCGTAGCAGCACTATTATCGAAGCAAAATGATAAATCGCGAATCTTGCTTTTACTGTAAAAAATCCACCAATCGATGCTAATTACCCTGTAATTTGCTATAACTTTACACAACAAACTTCGCAATTAAGCAAATGTTTGTTAAACTCGAGATGCAAAAGATAATCAGGATTACTGTATGTAGTTAATTTATAAATTATTATATATTTTTGAACAATTTTAACATTTACGTACATCAAGTAAGTAAGGGGGGGGGTTAAGGGTGTTTACAAAGGTAATGATTCAATTACAAATGAAATTTCATTAATTCAACGTTTTAAACTAAATAAAAATCTCAAATTATAGCACACGATAAATCTTAATAATACACAGTGTTTAACAGTTTGTATTAAACACTGATAAAAATTTTATTAATTATTTGATTAATAAAACTTTTTTCTCGTATTTGAATCTGATTTACGTTCAGGAAATAAACAAATAAATAAGTTTCTTTATATATGAAACATTACTGTGATTCATAATTTCGTGACACGTAAAGTACTTGTTTAATTTATAAAAAAAGTTCTATTTTTAATTTGTATTTAATAATTATTTTAAGACATTTAGATATAAATCTATAACGCGAAATGTGTTGGATCGGTAATTGTGAACGTATTGAATGTATCTAAATATATAATAAAATATTTGAACGTACGAAATAGTCAAATATTGTGTGGAATACATAATTTCGTTTTGTATATGGCAAAATAATAACAAGAATAATAATAAATATAAATCTAAATAAATAATAAATGCGTTATTGATTTGAATAATGATTTTAAAAGATCAATTTTAAGCATGCAAAATTATATTACAAAGTAATAGAAATAATAAAAGTTGAATGCAAATTTTTAGCTTTGTTATTCCTAAAATATATTTTAACTTCTTTCAGCCCAAGGCTGATTCGTTCTTATATAATCATTTAAATAGTACATTTCTCATTTCTATTTGTTGGAGTATATTTGCTCTTTATTAAACAGAGTTGTCCTTATCCTAAATTATCCAGTAGCATTAACGTGATGTAGTTTGTTTTTATTATCCATAAATTAATGTTGATTAAAAAAAATAAATAATAAGTTTCAATTAATGATATTAAATTTGTAACTAAAAACATCGTCCAATTTTAATGCAATTTAAATTTGAAAATTACAGCGTAATATTGCACAATGTTCCGAATAAAAATATTCCGAAATGCAAGTATACCGTGGTCCAGTATTGATTTCAAAAGAAAAACATTTTTATCGATTATAAAAATATTATGGGAATGGTATTATCTGATTATTTGAATACTATGGCAATTTACGCGGAAATTTTAATGTGATTGAACAAGAACCATGTGTGCATCATATAAATAATTTATGAGTCACATATAAGCTTTAGGTGTGTTATGTGACGTAAATATACCTTTATATCATACACATCACAAATATGTAATATATTTGGATGATTTATCAGTTATATAAATTACGTTTTACACCTATTTGTTTATTCTTACATCGTATGGATTATATATGTTATTTCCTGAATGGAAATAATAGGTATGTCGTGAACATGACAAGGCTGTAACTGAACAGTTGATTATCAGTATGAGAAAAATATCAGTATTAGTTTTACGATGCCAATATAAGACAGTTTGCCAGACTTCTGCTGGATTAAAACTATCTTTTTTTCCAAGAATCGAACTCGTGTCTCTGACTGCAAGTCAGTAGACTCTGAACCTTTCCTTCAGATCTTAACTTGCAATACATCACGATTAAAATAACAACTTAAAAGTCGGCAGTTCAATTTTTGGTTACAAAATTCTTGTGGTTCAACAATCTAACTGGTATTGAACTAGTAAAGGCCAAAATATTTCTTACGTAGTTACTGTATATTATATATGAACCATACACAGATCGTAGAAGTTATATACAATTTATATGTGAGTGTATGCCGTTCATGTATGTGTTGTACATAAGTTACGTACAAATCTTGTGCAAATGTAAGTGGAATTTTTTTATCCTTGAAGCAACTTTGTGTCATTTATTAGGCAATTTTGTTTCAAGAGTATATTGAACTTTTATTTCAGTCCTGTAACTCGCAGCAGTACGCCAGTGCTAAACCGATTGTAATAATCACTGAACCACGCCAGTATTAGCTTGAATATAAAACCTCAACTTTTGCATGAAGTAGAATTTGGGATTATTGTTATTGTTATTGTCGTTGCGATTATGTCATTAATCAACGAAAGATTTAATTCCAATCAACTTCAGTTTAAAATGATCAAATGCAGCCAACTTTGCATTACAAATATTCTGCTTTTACAACCGAATCATTTGTAGCTGCGTGTAATTAATCACGCACAATCAGCAAGACTTGAAACTTTGTTTCGGCAATTTGCAATTTGAAACTATTTACGCAAACTTAACAGGTGTAGTATTATTTTGAAATCAGAAAAAAAGTATTTAAAAAATGGAAAAGTGGAGTCAACGTAATCGTGAAAGAAACCAGAAATGAGGGCAGCTGTTGCCTCACTAATATGGCGCCGAGATTTGCTGAATATATTGAGCAGCGTGATTATGTTAACGCTCCGTAAGCGTTTCGTTTTGCCGTCACTTGCGTTTGTATGTACGTGACGCCCTCATCTGACACGCGAGTCTTCTCGCTCGTGTCAAACTTAAGATTCAAAGAGTCGCATAACGAGACTTTTTTTACCTCAGCACTTGATATTTAAGACTTGCATCTCATTTATTTGTTACGTTTCAACAATTATAATATACCTAACTCGCGCTTTTTACGCAACCAGTTTATACATGAACACTTTTGAACGAGTCCACGTTCAGCTTTGGGTCAAAAGTTCAATCAGATCGTTATCGGTGAATTATTAATTGTGATTGTAATTATTTTGTGATTGTTTTATGCCACAAAAAATGTTTTCGACTATAAAAACACGTTATATAATGAAAAAATTATTGAAAGGAATCGTTATGAAATTTATTTTTATGCGATATATCGAACATCGTGTGTCTTAGTCGTAATCTTTAATATAAGATAACAATCGTTGTATGATAAATTATCCAAACATATTATCGAAGATAAGCACAATTTTATTATATTAAGATACGTATATACTTTATCGTCAATGAATATAATTGACTGTAATATACGATAATTGGCAGTATCTTCGACGAACGATATGCACTATTAAAAATGCTTTGGATTTTACTACCGGTGCTGAAAGTTCAGTTCAGTCACGTACATTCAAATTCATTCAGAAATATTGAATTTTCAAAATGTTCATGTTAATTTCATATTGCAGCATCTAAAATTTAATGCACTTTGTCGAAGGCCCCGAATCCATTCAAAGTAATCTTTTGTGTCAAAATTAAAGCCACAACGCGATAGGAGGGGGCACCTCATTTCCTCTCCTCTTGCAGCTTCTAAATTAAAACTAACGCAAATCACACGAGCGTGAAATTGTGCGATGTCTTCGAAAACGCCGCTTCACGCTGTATTAATAAACAAAAAATGCCATATTCGGGCTGCTTTTCTTCTCGAATTTCTGACAAAATCGAAAGGGTTTCATTTCCGTTATCCATTTCATCCCAAAGCCTATGAAACGTTGCTCCGTCTAATCATTTTATTTCACCCATCTTACAACAAATTAATCCTGCTTTTGTACGAGCGTCCTGAAACGCTAAACAAACGATGCCGTATTGAGCATTTCCTTTTCCAATTCGTTCATCGATTACCGTGTCGATTCAGTCCATTGCAAAAAACACCAATCATCGAAAAGGCTGAGCCAAATGCGAAAAGCTCCGACAGTAACATCACTCGATACTGTCCGAGCAAATTAACCGTGATTACCTTTACCCTGGTTGGCGCGATGTCGCGTTACGAACTCGTCGTCGCGGGTGCAAAGTGCGTCTTTGCAGAATTAGTCGCGACTGTTTGCCAAGACTGTACAACGTGTCTGGTGCGTAGTTAGCGTGAGCTTACTACGCGACCAATCGCGACTTTCAACGCGCACGGGGCAACGAATGTCACAGCTTTTTTACACTTGCGCATTTCATTTGCTACTTTCCTCACCACGATATTCCACTGATAATAAAACGCACGAGGATTTTCGCTCGAACGCAAACAATGACAATTGCGTTTTATTCGAGTTGTTTTGTTGCTTCCACCGAAAGAAAGTTTGTTGTCCTTAAAATGTTTCGATTGAAGCATCGAACGTATCGCGTCGAGTTGGCAAAGTTTCATTAAGTTCATCAGCACCGTTTCTTAAAAAGTAGGGCTGCGATTTTGCTTTTCCTTCTGCGATTTAAAATTAAATACGTCTGATCGAACTTTACTGTACAAGGAATGCTGCATGAGAGTGATTAGGGAGACATGTTTTTAATCAGAAAAAATCGTTACAGTGACGTAACGATTGATAAACGACAACAAAGAAGTCACTCTAATAGTATATATACACGTTGTATCATTTTGCTATC
The DNA here is from genome assembly GCA_022817665.1 of Axea sp. ZL-2020. Classification (NCBI taxonomy): domain Eukaryota; kingdom Metazoa; phylum Arthropoda; class Insecta; order Hymenoptera; family Scelionidae; genus Axea; species Axea sp. ZL-2020. The sequence continues at coordinate 11,878 of JABFOX010000795.1, forward strand.
GCTAGCTTCTTAATATTTCGAAACGCCGATAACGCACACACGCCGTAAAGGTGTTAACATTTTTGTACCGCTCTCTTATCTTTCTTTTCACATGCGCAATAGGAATGTCGAAAGAGCGCACATTGCTGTCAGTTTTGTTGCTACGCTAACGTACACTTTGGTTATAAATTCAAAAATTCACCACTGTGCGTTTCTTGGGATAGAAAACTGCTTTGGTGAATGAAATCAGAAACACCACTTGTAAAGCAAACCACTCAATAAGAAATATTTTCACCGCGGTTGGATTGAAACGCGTTTATAATTAGCAAAACGAGTGGAAATTTCAGCTTTTTAATGCGTAAATAATTATGAAGTTAATTTTGTATTATTAATTGATAAATCATTTTATAATTCAAGTTGTCGGCTTAAGTCTCGTTACGTGCACTGAGAAAAGAGACACTTTAAGAGTAATAATCTTTAAATAAAAAAATTATTTAAACGATTACAAAAATTATAAATTCAGTTGTTGAAATTGTAATTGTAAATTAATGTTTTGAATATTATTCTATGATTATAATGCTTGGTTGTGTTCATTTTTTTCAAAATATAACGTAACTTATAACTTGAGCTTCTTTTTTTGCAATGTTCAATGTAGAGGAACAGCGAATTTTTAAACTAATTTTTTTTTTCTTTTATATTATTTCAACTTGTAAATATTAATTGAACCATTGCTATTCGTGCAGATACAAACATACATAATTGTCATAATCGTCTTGAACGACCATTCGTTTAATAACTGAATTTCATTTCAGTTTGGTTTATCAAACAATTGGTTCGTCTGGTGCAAGAGTGCAAAAACGAATGATTTGCAATCATAGCAATTATAATAACTTTTTGTTCGTCTTAACTAATTCTTTTATTATACCAAACAGATTATTTATTATCCGAAATAAAACTATAGAATAAAATAATGACCTGTAGTACGTAAAATTGATTTTGTAAATCACCAAAAATACATTCATCTTGATCGTAATCGCAAAGAACTTCATATGCATTTAAATATACAATTTAAAAAATGAATGTGCAGAAACATTAACAACTCATTTGTTTTTGAAATGTTCAAATATAATTCAATCGTCACAACCTATAAAGAAAGAGTGCAATAATTATGTTTGAAACGGGAACATTTATTTAACGAATAAATTATTTAAACAGAAATTTGAACGCATGAAATAAATAAATAAATAAATAAATATACATATTTTCAAATTCAGTTTCAAACGCTCGTTTTTGTTATTATTTATCGACTGTATTCATTTGAAAGCATTAATTTCTAATTGCCTCTTATTTATTTTCTAATTACCCACACGAGATCTGGTAAGATAATAATTATTAATGTCCAATATTGTTTGTACCAAAAATGTCATATCAAGAGTCAATGAGTTTTTTCATTTACTTCAAATATGGTTTGCAATGTCTGATTCACCCCATAAATATGTGCATAAGTTGACCCCATGAATACCATGTTCAAAAGTCTGATGAGTTTTTGATGTACCATTTTAGTGTCACCTATATACGGTCTAACTAAATTTCCACATGGCACCTGATTTTACGATGGTCCAATAAATGTTTCGATTGGCCCTAAAGGTCATCGATTTTCGATAAGGTTATCTAAATTCATCAATTACGCCTGGTTAACATTTTACTCGAATCAATACTACTGATGTAACCACAAGTTGATATAGTTTAGTCAAACAATTATTAGTTACTTATTTTACAATTCATTGGATAAAAGTGTATGACTAATTGATACGAGGAATACATTTTTAAAACACAAAAATTGTAAAAATGTATTGTGAAATCGACTTGGAAGATTTATCTCTAAAATAACGTGTACTTTGTGAACCGTTTTGTTTCGTACAAAAGCAATATATGCAACTGTCGCTACATACATTGTACATTCACGATGCGCTCTAAACTTAGATCAACCCATGGGAACAATTCCTCGTCATGCTGCCAGCCGACGCATTAATCTGTTGCCCAGCTTTTACTCTTGTATCATGTAATGCATACAAAAATTAATTAAGTAAATGAATTTAATTAAAACCCTGATAAATTTTACACGAAAAAAACATTGCAAAGTGCATTTTACTTTCTAATTATTGCAGTGAAACTTTTATCGACCGTTTATGGAAAACAAATATTTATGCTTGTAAATAAAATACATTTATGAATGAATTTTGACTGTGTACAGTTTGTTAAAATATTTATACTTGTAACGATAAGTTTTCTTATATCGCTGTGTTGCGCAGTAGGAAGTAACTGCTAAAAAAAAAAGTCATTTTCAGTTAATTTATTTTGATTCAAAATTACAGATACCAAAAATTGCCATATATTTTCAGTTTTATCACATTTCCTTACAAAATTGTTACCTCGTAACTAAGAAATTATAAGTCTGAAACTGTATTGCTTATGTAAGGTAGAAAAAGTAGCGATTGCTACTCACAATTTCAAATGGCACGATCATAATTGTACGCATGGTACTATTATGTTTTAATTTGTACATCGTACTGTCTATTGATCGCGGCAATTGTTTGATTAATCACTACACGTGTGGAAATTAATCGCTATAATTAGTTTCAATGCCACACTTGAATTTATAATCTTTACTGTCACGAATGCAGTTCCTCTAATCCTCATATTTTGACAACTGTGCAAATGATAAAATAATAAAGTACATTTCATAAGAAGAATTAAGATTAGTGAAGTAACGAAAATTTGTACAATTTGTGTTGTTTCTTATAGTAAATTTTTGTATTTTTTCTTTTCAGTATTACAAGTTTTTGGATAAAAGTAGTACATTTTCCGATGTGGCAATTCTTCTTAAAAGCTGCAGTTTCGATTTCTTCTTCTGCTCGGAAATCACTTATCTTGTAACATATATTATATAGAAAAAAAAAAAAAAAAAAAAAAAAAAAACAAGGAAAATCCAAAACTCTCAGAAACAATTAAAACATACATAATACACTAACATATTTAACAATCAAAGAGAACT
>JABFOX010000796.1:0-14906 GCA_022817665.1 Axea sp. ZL-2020
AAAAAAAAAAAAAAAAAAAACAAACAAAAAGCAAAATAGAACAAAAAAAAGACAATCATGAGTCCTTTTAGGTACAACAGAATAGCACAGAAAATGATTATTGCAAACTACATCACACTCACATCTGTGCTTGTATCTAAATCTACATAATCTCCATTCATCGTCGAATGAGTATCAATCCATGGTTCCAACTCTCTTTCTCGAACCATGCCATTAAATTTGCTAATTGATGTGTCTGTTTGGAATGTATCCTTTGTGGCATAATCCAAATCGACATCCTTGGCACATATAGTGACAATGTCTTGTGGTTTAAACGCCAGTTTCTCTACGATGCTGTCCACACTTATGGTTCCTGATGGATCGACTCGGTGAGCCATTTGCAATACTACTTCAAAGTTATGCGAAAAGGTGCGGAACACACCTTCGAACAAGGCTCCATTCAGAGTTTGTACCTGTGGATTTTATCATTTATTTAATTTAAAACCCAAAATGTATCTATTATCATTTTATTAAATTCCCTTAATTGTCTGTATTATAAAATTTACTAAAGAAATTTTTATCATTTGAATCTATGAATGTGTTTCAAGAATTGTAATTTCTATGAACTCAGAATGAAAAATTAACTTTATAGAGATAACAATTTTGTAAGTTCAACAATAATACATTTGTTCATTAAGATATATTGATTTAAACTATCTGTGCACAATGATGTTGGAAGATAATGAGTGATCAAAAAAGATACCAAGATAACAACTTTAGTCTAAGAGTAACAAATTGAATTGATACATGTGAGCAGGAACGTAACAAAATAAAGGGTGTTTGGTGCATCATTTAGTTATGATTCAACACTGGTGTTCTCAAACTATAAACTTTTTATTTACATTAAATAATGTAAACTGTGACTAAGAATCACAGTTATTATGTAAGTATATTTATTTATTAATTTTACACAAAAATATTTTATGAATTAATTAATTATTGTTATTTAAAAATGTATAAAATAATTGTTTTACATTTAGCACAAATTATAATATAATTAACAGAATAAATTATATAAATTTGCTTAAATATATTTGTAAAACAATTTATCTTTTATCAATTTTGTACTTTTATATTTTTGAGTAATGAACAGTGCTGACTATGATTTATTTGAAAATGTAATATATTTTAATACTATTTAATTATAATATTAATAATAATATTATGAATAATAAATTCAATAAATGTATTAGATAATACTTTGAAGTATTATTATAATTATAAGATAATAAAAAAAAATGTGATAAATATAAAGTCTTAATTATAAGTCTATATTTAAATAACAAAAGTTCAATTAAATACTTTAATTTAAAAGTATATAAGAAATATATAGATCTTATTTTATTTACCTGGACGTTGCTGCCCACAAGACTAGTGATTGAATGCATAAAAGCATAATTATTGTATACGCCTTCTGCTACAATTGTTCTTTCTTGACCAGGCCGATTTCGAGGCATTCTGTAATTAAAGTATAACTAGAGTAACGCAAAGGATATTTAATTTGATTTTGTATTGTTGAAATTTCTTGAATCGCATCAATATATTACAATACACAAAAAATAATTTAAAATATAATATAGAATTGATAAAAGAGAAGTCTAATTAATTACTCGAATAAAGTAAATTGAAGAAACTGTTTAAAATATGTTAAAATGAAAAATACTATTTTGTTCATAGTATTTAAGTATAATGATTTTTGAAACACAATTAACTGATAAATATATTCTTTAATATATATCAATATTTTATTAAATGAATTAAGTGAATTTATAAATTAGATTTTGTTAAATATTATTCATTGACTATGCAATTTATAAATAAAATAATTTACAATTATGTAATAAACAAAACTACTTATTTATTTTATGATTGCAGAATTTCACGAATAGTTAAAGAACATATTTATAATAAAGCTTAACCTCTTAAATGAAAAAAAAATAAAATAAAATCAACGCGAAGTGTAAAAATACATTTAAATCAATTACTAAGATGAATATGGCAGATACTAATGTTACACAAAAAAAATTCCCTTTGAACATACAATTGCCTAGATTGAATGATGAAACTGATTTATCTTTTATCAAACAAACTGTACTCATAATCCACATAGAAATTCTGATCGGAAAACGGGAAAAATCCCAAACAGCCATCAAGCATGCGCAATACTGTCACTGTCATTTATAGGTTAATCATTCAAAATGAAAGATTAAATAATGAAGAAACATTAAATATTTATTGATTATTAATAGATTGATAAATTGCCTTAATATTAACACTGTAAATAAAATTATAAATAAATTGCAGTTTTAATTTAATTAAAAATAAATAAAAAAATTATTAATGCATTGATTATATTAAGAACGTGTAAAGATTTTTTGGATCAATTGAAATTAAAAGTAAACAATAGTTGGGGACGGGATTAATGTTGAAAAATATTTTATTAATAAAATTAATATAAATGAAAAACATTAATAAGTAAACGTGAAAAATATTATTTAAAAGTGATCTGGTCGTTAAATTACAATGGAAAAGATAAAAAGGAAAAAGATAAATGTATTATAAGGTATTTAGAACATAGGGCGCGGGGTGCAAGATGGTGGTACGTACCTGGCGGTCGGGTTATTGGCGCGACTTTTCCGCTTGCTGCTGTTCATTCTGCCGTGCGTGTCTTCGCCAGGGGACGATTGTTTGCCGCCGAATTGATGGGGGCCTTCGGGCTTCCTGGTAGGGACCGGAATTTTGACGAATTTCGCGATGACACCTAGCACCAAAAAACAGGCCGCGGCACCGTCGTGCCGCGCGTAAAGAACGAGCGCGCGCTTTCTAGTTGGCGGAGTAAGTTCTGCGTCGAGGTTAGGCTTCGCGCCTGAACGCGGAATGTGTCAAACGCGGAAGATCTGGGAGAGTGGAAAAAAAAAATGGACGCTCGCTCGCGGGCGATTTTGCCACTCGAGTACGGGAGGGCCGTGCGCGTAGCGCCGATGACGACGCGAGACGTGGCCGCAAGCACAGGGGCGATGAGGACTCGCGGATGATTTTACTGCTAGTGGCGATGGTCGAGATTTCGACTCACTCGGTATTAACCCAGTTCACGAAATGAAACACAAGCCAAAACAGCCCATTGAGACTTGTACAGCTTGAGGGCGCTTTGCACGCCTCGTAGTTCGTTTCCGAGCTTCGGTCAGCCGTGACACAGAGCGCACACTCACCTGCCACTTCCGGTGTGTTTACGGTTGAGAGCGACACCTTCACATAACGAATGCAACTCTTTTATTAAGTTTTGTAATTGATTAAAAATTCTAAGATGATTCAAGTCAAGAATCGTGGAATTAATGTTTTTTAAATTTATATTGTAAAAAAATTAAATTCAATCAAAAGATTTGTTGCTAATAGAAGAATAGCTCGAATACAAAATATTTTACTTTTGTCATTTGGTATAGCCTGGGTAACTACTCCCATTTTCTTATGTAGCTCAAACTAAATAAAACGGGTTTAATTATTCAGATCTTGCTAAATGATAAAAGATAAGTATTTTTTCATTCAAATTATCATTTATTTCTATAATTCCTAATTGAGTATTTTAGCAATACAAATGTAAAAAAAAAATTAATTCCGTGACTATAGACTTGAGGAATCATCTTCAGAGCGTGCAGAATTTAAGGCTGCGTATCATGGATGCTTGCAATGGAGGTAGTGTTTTTTTAATAAATATGATATATTACACATTATATTGTTATAAAATGACCAAAACTAAATTTTATAAGTATGGAAGAATTTCTTGAACTTATAAGTCTACACTTTTTATGTGATATGTGGATGCATTTTGAAAACTAAAGATTCTGTGTGAGTAGATGACAAAAAAAATCGTAGTATATAAACTGTATTTACATATTTGATTAAAAGTGTAGATTTGTAAGCTGAATCAATTTTCCCGCATCCACAGAATTTTGATGTGGTCACTTAATGTCAATGCAATTTATAATACCAGTTTTATTTAAAAAGACACTAACTGAGAGAAAGCATCTGTGATATATGGCCTTAATACATATGAATCAATTTTTTCTTTTATAAGAATTTGCAATTGCAATACTTTATTATTTCTTAAGCAAAATTGTTATTTCAATTTAGAAATGATAATTTAAATGTTGAATTCATGGGACAGTAGGGGTCCTTCGTGTTGTGGAACAAACCTATGGAAAATCCCTCGAAGCAGCTTGGCTTGCATTACTGATGTCGACTATAATTGATATTTGTAACAAAAGTGTTAAATAATGTTACATAGTTTGAAATTTGAAAGTCATAGAGCTGGTTTCTCTAAATAAAATTTTAATAAATTATTTGGTATTTTACTTAAAAATTATTAAAGATTATGTATAATGAAGTAATGTTAAAATAAATACGCGCTACAGCAACAAATCGAGGCAAATTGTTCTTAATTATAAAAGTCTTTAAAAAATATAGCATAAAACATTAGATCATACAAAAAAGCAATTACATTTTAATTTAAAGACTAAAATAATGATGTAAAAATGAAACACGAATATAAAGATTTGTTATAAATTTATTATAAAATTTAAACAATTTAAATGATTACATTATTTTATAAGCATACACACATTTTTCTGTACATTCTATAGAAAATCATCATTTTTAAAAAAAATATACCTATTATATATATAGTAGAATATCAAATAATATTGATTTGAAAGATGTCAAAATATAAAATACGCTATAATAAAAGTTACCGCTTCATACCATCTCTCTCTCTCTCTCCCCTTCCCACCCTCTTTAACAACGCTGCACATCTTTATACATTGTTATTTACAATCCGTTCTAATATCGATCAGCGAAACATTATCAGTAAATATAAAAGTACTTTAGAGAACAAAAACCAAGGAACAACCTTCAAGTAAATGGTGAAAGATGAATATAACATAATAATTAATTAAAAAAATCTTTTAAATCAATGACAATGGATAAATTTTAATTTTATTGATCATAATAAAATGTATTGACCATCAACAATGTATAAATGTATATTCAAAATAATACAGAATATTCAAGGTATAAATTAAAACTTTTACAGTGATATATTTGATGACTTCTTACTTAAAATGATGATACAATGATGATTATTTTAAGAGAACATATTTAGGAAGTGTTTGAAAATATTTTTTTTCATATAAAATATTATAAAATTTCAGACCATGATTTTAAGTTTATATTTAGAATAAAATGAATTATTTTCAAATTAATTTATTGTTATTGTACCATAATTAAAGCCATTCTAACAAAAACACTTTAAACATAAAAATATATTTAATTATTAAACTCAGAAGAAGCAAAATAATTACTTAATATTATTATAACTATATAATTATAGTAATATTATACTATATTATATATTTTTTTCTATAAAACAATAGCATAAATAATCCATGCTACAAATTTCGAGGTCTCTATTTATTAGTGATTTAAATATTCAGTATTTTACTTATTAAAAGTGTTATTCAGTACAGTTATATAAATTTAGAAAAGTATATAGTATGAGTTAATGATACTGTAATGATCCTTTGTTTTATCTTATGTAATAATCCTGTATAATGAGTAAATTGTTATTAAAACTATTTTTCACTGTATTTTTAAAACTTAAAAATTTTTGTTGTTACTAAAAGTCTATATCAAATGCTGAACAGTAATTTAAAGTTAGAATTTCAATTTATTAAACTCATTGATTAAAGTAAGGTAATACTTGGTTTTTCCAATTATCATGCCATTTCAATAACCGAAACTTGGTTAATTCATTTTTGAATAGGTTGGATTTTTCCTTTTGTTCTGGATTATTTGGAAAGTATTTAAACCAAGTTTTAAGCTGTAGCACCAATTCATCCTTATTTGAAAAAGTCAAACTATTTATATCGTGTTGTACTAATTCATGTAAACTACAAATAAATATAACAGTTATTCTTATAAATACAAAGATATGATAATGATAAATGTTGATAATTACCAGTTAAAGTTGTACGCTAATACAGGAAGATTACAACCAAACATGTCCACAACTTTCATTGGCAAATCTAGCCCACTGGATGATTTATGTAGACAAATTCCTAAGTCAGCACTTGCTATAATTAACAGAATTAAATGATTTAAATTACTAATTAGAAATAATTACACATATTATACCTATATATTTATAATAACCCAATAATTTAGGATAATCCTCTATTTCCAACCAAGGTGTGATAACCGTTACATGTTTCCAATTCTTATTTTGAATTATTGCAAGATAAAAATCTTTTAATGGTCCTTTACCCGTAATAACGCAAATTAAATCAGGTAAATTATCACTTTTATCTTTGCAAATTTTTTCGTAATCTAGAAATAATTTTAGTTTAATTAATTCAAATATCAATGTAAATTATATATTACTTAAGCAATAACACTGATGCTATTCTTAATTTTACCATTCAAAGCTTCAATAAGTATCGAAAAATCTTCGTCTTCAGTCCAACTAGTACTGGAAACAAGTAATGCAGGTCTTTTCTCTTGCAAAATAACGTTATCGCCTAATTTTCTTGTTAATGCAGAAGAATTTTTATCAATTCCTTGAAACACGTCATATTTTTTACCAAGTTTTACTAACAAAGTGTGCTTTTCATCTAAATCTATTGGATGAAAATCAGTAGGAGGTCGATCATACAACACTGATGCTCTAAAATGTTGAAATACAATCTTTTCATTTATGCATTATTATTTTAATTATTAAACTAAATAAATACAATAATAATATATTTATACCAATAAATTAAAATATAATAATAATAATAATAATAATAATAATAATAATAATAATAATAAATGTTTTAAATTTACTTTATGTTCCATGTATTCTTTAAATCATTCTTTAGAGCTTCTGTTACACAGAAGTTTTTGTTTGCTTTGCTACCAAAATATGTCTCTATAAGCAGAGCTATTTTTACCATGAGATGATTTTCCCCCAAACTCAAACCCATAATAGTGAACGCATAATTGTGCCAATCTATGATAAACTTTATCCGCATTAAATAACAATATACCCAGCAAAGAGGTATTGTTGGTATGGCTGGAGGATTTTGTAACATTAAGTAACTTGGTCTTGGATTAGAAATAAGAGTTTTGAAGAGATAATATGATTGATGTAAAACTTTTAGGATGTAGGCAGCCATAGTATTCAGCACTAAAATACAAAAATATTAGCAAAATACATATTACAAATTAAATTTTAAATTAAAAAATATAATTCATTTCTTTACTTTTACACATATTAAAATTATATCACTCAAATTTAACATGTAGAATAATAAAAATAAATTTGATTTTTAAAAAATTTTTCATTCGATGTTTCTTTCAATGGATAACAGAAAATATATTAAATTTAATAGTATATTATACTTATAATAATATATAATATTAATACTTACTATTATAAATTATTATTAATTTAATATTATAAAATAATTTTTAGTTATGTGATTTATTTGAGATTTTACTATATAAAATGTAATTTCATTATAATTTTGTCTTATTTATATAAATAAAACACTAATCATAATTAAAAAATATCATGCATATTGAAATGTATTATCTATAAATGATATACGTACAGATTTCATTTTTAGTTACTTTAACATTTTATATTAATAATAGAATTCATAAAATATACAAATAATACTTATATAAGTATTCTAAATAATGTACAAAAATTAAACCAATTAAAATTATATAATAACATTTTTATTTATATATACATTTTCGGGTGTATATAAGATTTGTTTAATTATTAAACTTACACACAGTATCAATATATTATTAATATAATTTTTTATAAATATATTTTGTTTTTGTTCGATAAGTGTTTTTACTTTTATGAAACACGTGATATAAAATAATTTAAAAATTAACATTTTTAAGAAATTTACTCTTTAGTCATATAATTAAGTTATTTTAGAATTTAAATGTCTATATTAGGTTTACCAGAAAGTTCTGTCCATTTTTGGAATAAAACATTATATAAACAGACAGAACTTTCTGGTAGACTTAATATATTAGTAATATTCTCAAATAATATAAGAAAATACAGAACTTAAAAATAAAAAAACAGTGTTTTAATATCACTTTTGTATTAATGTTATTTATAAATTAATAACATTGAAATTTTCAAATATAAGATAAAAAATTGTTTAATATTTCATATTACTTTAGAAGTAAACTGAATAATTAGGTAATTAAAGTTAATCTATGATATACAGTACAATAATATAATAATTGTATGAGAATAAAGATAGTAAATAATATTATTACCTTATGTAATTGCTAAAATGTTTGTTATAATTTAAATCATGCGATAAAAGTTGAAGTTACTGATTGAAATTATATTATTGTATATATTGCACTTTATATTAAAAGACCTACTATGTTTCAAATCCATCGGGTGTTTGAGATAATAAATATTAACATTTTCGTTATTTTGAAGTTCTTTAAGTGGCATAGATCCAGGGTAACCTATAATGTCCACCTTGAATCCTTCGCTAACAAACGATCGAGCATGGTATTGCATTCTTGGACTTCGGCCTATATCACCCAAAATAACAATACATACATGTTTCCTTAGTGGTGATTTCCTCAAATATATTGCACAAATAAAACCTACAATAAATGTTATAATAAACACAATGAGATATGGAACATTCATATTGAATTTTTATTTGTATTTTCGTCAACAAATAGCGACATCACATGTGTCAATAATAAAGACTACCAACTTGAATATCCTAGTAGTATCATAATCTGTGATGCAAAGTCAGTGATGCAAACCAATCAACTTGGAGGGATTTTCCTAGGAAATGTCCCACGATACAAAAGACCTCTAATGGTCGATAAATTGAACGTTTACACTGAACTCTCCGTAAACACAGATATGTTATATTACAAACATTACGAGCATTATACACGTAAAACATTTTCCCTTATCGTACTTTTATTAATTATAGCACCAGAATGACTGTACGAGCGCATAGTTAACAAAGTGTAATTACATTATAAAAATTTTTTTCAAAATTTGAAGAAACAAACTTCTTATCTATGACGTATAAAACCAAAGTAGAAGTATAGTACAAAAAAAGATATTTTATACTATACAATATTCAAAGTAGTTGTGGTGGTTACAGTTCTTCAGGTTCCTTTATAAATTATTTAAAGCAAATATAATACATCATTTTAATGCATAAAATGACTGTACTTTTATTAAATAATAGTTAATATTTCCTTTATATACGTTTTATAAAAATTGCAAAAAAAAATCATTTCGATCATCATTTCTTAATTGAAATCGCACTTTTCTTCGAGAAACCTAAAAGCGTCAATAAAAAGAAAGAACGTTTGGAAAACAAAGACGCAAGATGGCGTGTTTATTAAATAAATTGTTCCAGTGCATAGTCTTTGCAGTTCGTATAATTTAACGGTTCTACATTTATCGACGGTTTAAAGTAAATGTTGAGTTTATTGGCCAGAAGGGGTCTTTCGTGTCGTGGGACAATTACGAGAAAAATCCGTCTAAGTAGCTTGGTTTGCATCACTATATTCACTAAAAATGTAACTCACTAGAGCCAAGGGATGTCTTTACACAACGATTAACACTAGTTCTATTCATGATAATAAAAATATGACAGAAGATAAATAATGAAATGATCAGCATTAACCATTTTAATAAACTTTGAGTTAAAATGCACTCTGAAATTTCTTTAGAAATTTATCGACAAATAAATGCAGAATTTTTTTGACTAAACTTTGTATAAAATTTACTTTAACAAATTTAATGGCAAATTATTGATATAAATATAGCTCATACATTCCACTAATAATTTTATAAAAATAAGGTATTTTAAAAATAAAGATTTATTTTTCTTTCTGTATAATATACAGAGTATAGTGTAAAGTAACATATTTTATCATTTTTAAAATGTTTAACTTAATATTTTAAACATTGAAATATATTTTATAATAGACCAACAATTCTCTCAGAATAGTGTTATTTTTGATGGAAATCAAAATATTGTGTGATATAATATGGAATAATATCGTAAGATGTATTACTACGATACTATATGAATACAATAAAATTATACATAAATTATCTTTATTTGTCTGATATACCTATAGACACATAACTAATTATTAGATATTTTATATGGCCACTCTGAATTTTTTTGGAATCGAACTTCGAAACTAGATTGTGGGACCATATTCTAGAAATATTCTGTATTGAATTAATTTCTGAATTTAATTTAAAATTAATTATAACTGTTACTAAAAAGAAATGCATTTTCAATTTTAATTTATTTTAATAAACTCATCTTCCTTTTTACTAACATTCTTAGAATATTAAAACAAACATTATCGTTATAATTAGAAATTGAATGAATTCAAAATGAATATTTATAAAAAAAAAGGTGCACATTTTGAATAATAAACGCGATTTGAAGATTTTTTTGTTGAATTTCTTGAGTTTGGTGAAGGGTTATTCAGAGAAACTATTAAATAGTAAGAGGAAAATTTTTAAAAATGTTGATTCGAATTTTATGAAAAGCATTTAAACCTTTATATGAATTTTTTGTTACTTTTGTCAAGTGACAACTATACATGACACATAACCTATAATATTACAGAAATAAACAATAATAATTGATAAATTAGTTATTAAATCACCAATTTTAAGAGTTGATTTAAACGTAATTATACGAATAAATTGTCATAATTTTTTAAAACTATTTTTCTGCAAGGTACTCTCTAAAACCTCGATACAGTTTCCAATTTGTAGGATTGACCGTCGTTTCTAAGCAACTGCAACATTTATTTTATTAAATCTATCAGACGTGCCCACGTGTTTTTCAAGGTCGCTACAATAACAAATTTCATTGCTCGATTTGTTTTCCTTTTTGGTCACGTGTAAAAGATCGTACGCTCTGATTATTGTTATTAGTAGCTGTTTTTTGCCATCCCATTGTTCGAAACGAACAGTATACGCACGCGCGTTACGTAGTTGTTTGTTTGGTTTTGCCAACCAATGCGTGCGGTCGTTCCGAACTTTCTGAAAATGATGCACCGCAGATGCAGAAATGGATTTTATCCTTCATCACAAATTGAGCGATTTTGCGTTTCTGATGATAAGGTTTCCTGGAACATTGATTTCAAGGAATATAAGCCCAGTGAATTCACGTCTCCCGTCATCAAGGGAAAGCCTTGGGCAGATCCGGAAATTGATGATCCTGGTTTCAATCCCGTTTGGAACGAAATCGACGGTAAATAAGAAAATTTTTTACATTTATTTCTTACCTAGTTTTAACGGGAAAACTTATTTGTTTATTTTAAAATTTGGGTTTCTGCATAATATACTTATATTTAAATACGAAGGAAATGTTCGAAATCAATGTAAATAAAATAAACATCAATCGATTCAAAATAAAATAAAAATGTGTTTGTGAATTTTTCAAAAATTAAATTGTATTTTTTTTTGTTGTAATAATTTGAACAATTATTTATTTTTATGAGACTCACAAAGATATTTTAAGTATAAGTAATAACGCAATACTATAATTCTGTTTTCAATTATTTTTTATTTTTTAATCTTTTTTGCTTCTTCGTGTAACTACAGCTATGTATAGTTACATAATCTATTTCTGATGCGTCACACATTAGTAATTTACATGATATACTCGTTTTTGCAATAGAAAAAGTGTTTGTTGAATAAAAAAATATTTAAAACTTCTGTTTAGTGGAAATTAATGTTTAGTAAAAGATTCTTTAAATTAACTATAAGATTAACTTGGTAAACAACTTTTGTACATATAATTATAATTACAATTGAAAAAGGAATAAAATTTATTTTACTTAATTACTAATTTTTTTGTGTAGAAAAAAGAAAAAAAAACTAAATCATGAAAACTAGAAGAATTATAGAAACTGAAAATATTAAATTTTTAAATGATTATTTTAAATCAGACTAAAACAATTATTTGATTTTTTGTCTAGTCATTTTATCTAATCTCACTGATTTGTTTAAAGAGATAAAAGATTAATTAAATGATGTGGTTTCAGGTATTATAAATCGTTGCAGTTATTTGGGTGACTACACTATAAGTCTAGAAAATTTACCATTAAATCCCATGGGTCGTACAGGGATTAAAGGGCGAGGTTTATTGGGTCGTTGGGGTCCAAACCATGCCGCAGATCCGATAATCACCCGATGGAAGCGTAATGGAACTGGCGCGTTAGAAATTAACCGCAATACAGAGAAACCAATACTGCAATTCGTAGCTATTCAAAGGCGCGATTCTTTGGAATGGGCTATACCCGGTGGTATGGTTGAGATCGAGGAAACTGTATCTTCAACTTTGAAACGGGAATTCATGGAAGAAGCCATGAATTCTCTTGAAAAAGATATATCAGAAAGAAAGGAAATCGAAAAACTACTAGAAAATTTTTTTGAAAAAGGCGAAGAGGTTTTTAAGGGTTATGTTGCCGATCCCAGAAATACGGACAACGCTTGGATTGAAACTATTGCTACGAATTTCCATGATGAAGATGGTAGCACTATTGGCAATTTGAAGCTTCATGCTGGAGATGATGCGAAGAACGTGAGGTGGATGGATGTGGATAGAAATATAAAATTGTATGCCAACCACAGCGAATTTCTTAAGCAAACGACTCACAAACGTAATGCACATTGGTAAATGTAATCCAGAATGGCACAAAATCACATTGTATTTATATTAATGTTTGTAATACTTTTTTGTAAAAGTATGCATTGATGCTGTGATGAATAATTTTATTACAATCAGTCATGTAGTACTGACATTAATTACAATATTTAGGACATGATAGTACAAATATTTCTAAATTTATGCATTTTATACAAGTTTATAACAAAGTACAAACCAATTCAGCTATTGTAACATATTTACTATATTCATCTATTGCAAAATTAAAATTTTATGGTAAAATGTATTATTCAAGAGTGAATTTATTACTATAAAATATTCAACAAATATCAGAGCACATTTCTTTGTAAATGTACTTATTTTCATATATATTAAACATTATATATTTAAATAAGAAAATATATTAAAAGTATACTTTTATGCATTAAAAATATTTAATTTAGCTTATTTTCTGTTAGTAGAAAGATGTTCATTATATGTCTTTTTAATTGATATTTATTATAAATTAAATACATTTTATTATTACATGTGAACTTTAATTTTGGCATTATTGGCATTATCAACCTTACTAATAAGATCAAAAAGTAAATTGTGGAACAAAACAAAATGCCAAAGGAAAATTGTACATATATTAAAATTTTATTTGTTTTTTTTCTTTTAATAATTTTTTAATTGAAGTATATAAATAAAAATTAGACAAACAGAGCCACAAAAGTGAGCAATGCCAAAATGAAAATTTTCTTACAATAGTAAAATGTATTTAATTCAAATTAAATATTAATTAAGAAGATATAGATTCAACATCCTTTTATTAACGGAAAATAGGCTAAATTACATTTTAATGTATAAAATAAAAAACTGTCAAATTATTCATTATTAAAACACAATTTTTTATTTAGAATATTTGATTCACGAATTTAGGAAACTTAGTTCCACTTGACTTGGTTTTATAGAAAAAATATAAATCTAGTAAAAATTGTCTGCAAAAATAATTACTGAGCAAATTATTTTGTTTATTAATTTAATTGATTGCGAGGATTAAAAAAATTAAAATTATAAATATTATATCGTTTATAAAGGATTTTAATTGTTAAAACGACTTATATATGATATATATTTAATCATATATTTATTTTCTATTTATTTATTACATATTTCACTTGTATCATTATTATACATAATGTATTATAATTTTAATACCTTTAAATTTAACTAAACTTAACAATAATGTAATTTGTCTAAATAAAAAAACTTAAAGTAGGTAATAATTATTTAAAATAAATATTTAATGACATAACGCATAAATATTCATTATCATAATTTAATTGAAAAGTTTTTTATCTAGTTAAAATGATTGTTGTCTGTGGACCAGCATATCAAATTCTTCATAATTTATAGAGCCGAAGACAATAGGAATACTTTCTTTGTGGTTTTCTTCATTATCTAAATTGTTAAAATGTGAAATGTTTAACATTTTCTTTGGTTCAAACTTTTTAATTTCAGTTATTAAATTATTAAAGCGCAAATCTATGGGAATCTCTGTCAATGATTTAGTCCAGAATTCATCTAACGTTCTTCTAAAACACAGTGATTGACAAACAGCCCAACCAATTGCAATTACACCTGACTGGAAAATAAAAAATAATATTGATTATTATAAAAATTATATTTATAATATTTATATTGTATTATTTACAAATTTATTTTAGAGAAAAATGTTATGCAATTTTTTAGTAAAATTTATGTAAATATTAAATATATTAATATTATAACTTATAATCATCATTAAATAAAAACATTGTTAGAGCTGATAATTTCTGATTTTGCAAAGTTATATTGTTCCTGTAATGTATTGCAAAATCTATTTTATAAATATTAAAAATTAATACATATTTCCTCATAACTGTGAAGAACCAATGATTATTTGAGACTTTATTTTAATTGCTGGTGTTTCATCTATAGAATTTGGAACTCTTGAAAACTGGTTTTTTAATCAATATCTTTTAATTTTAATTATTTGATTAAGTTAATAGGTCATTAAATTAAAACATAGTTTACATTATTGTCATATAACAATAACAATAATAATAATAATAATAATAATAATAA
>JABFOX010000797.1:0-14904 GCA_022817665.1 Axea sp. ZL-2020
TGTTTGCAGAAATGTTACTGAGGACCGTGGCTATATACCAATTCCAAAATTAAAAAAAATATTGATTAATAATTAATTTAACAAATATTTATTTAACGATGCATGAAAGTTTCCGAGTTTCTTATTATGGTTTTATTATTTTTTTAATTTATTGCAATAATATAAATTACATAATATCATTATTTCCCAAAGCTTGACTCATTAAGTTAATTAGCTTAATCCCTTTCTAGTTTAAACAATTTTAAGTTAAAATATAAAATCATCGTACACGCTTATGCAAAATTGAAACAAATGTAACAAAAAGACAAAACTGAATATAAAGAAGTATGAAAATATAAATAATACATAATTAATGATGATTATCGGTGATAAGATGACGCTTTCGACGTATTCTGCATGCTAAATGTTAAAAAAACATGATCTTAAAAAGAATGCACTGTTAAATAAGATTGTTTACAATGTATGATTATAATAAATGATTAGAATTTAAAAATCTTATGTATAATATTTTTTTTAGATTCAAATTTTAAAACTTATGAATAATAGTTTAATAATCCAAATTTTAAAAACAAACAAAAATTTAGTTTTGTTATTTTAAGCTATTATATCCCATTAGTATTCAAAAGGGACAATATTTAATTTATTTAAATATAATCAATTTTGTATTGGAATAAAATTAATTGAATGAAATTAAATACATAAGAAGGGCACAATAGTATGGTTAAATAATACAACCCAAATTAAATATTCAAAAATTAGTATTTACTTGAGTTATATTGTTGTTTTTATTAATTTTTTACGTTTGCAGATACGGCAAAGTTTGCAAACGCTGTCGCAGCAATTTGTAACGATAAATCAAGATAACGGACGAGATCCAGCAGTTTCGGGCGGAACGATGGATCCGGAGGATGCACCAAGTTAGTCCTCACATGAAATAGCAGTCCAAATACAACCGAACGAGTTCCCTCTCGTCTCGCTAACGTATGAAGCGCTTCGTAACTAACGCGCTACAACGATGCGATTGCTAACACTGCGCTGCTTTAATGTCGATCTCTAGACACTTCAATAATTGTATCATTAGCACTTGAAATTTTCTCAGAAAAGAGAGTAAAAGAAAGATAGGCCATCCACGCATCTGAAATTTAAGCATACGAATCACAGTTTATATGCGAACACGCTCGAGTTCAGTATCAAACGTCTTTAATGCGACATTTTATTCTGATGGATTATATTGATCTCTGAATACTCGAGCGTCTGTAACAATTAGACTGCTTCGAAGGAGATATTAATCGCGCCATAGCATGACCGGACGCAACAAAATGATTATCATTATTATTCCTATTATGATCATCATTATTATCATGAAGTAAATAAATAGAAAAAAAAGAAATAAATATTTTTTAGCAAGCGAGCGAAAGGGTTTTCGTTTGAAACTAAGTCGCGAGTACCTCAACCCCTGGTACATGGAGAAAGTTAGAATACAAATGTACATGCGGAATTTATTTGATTATGTAACATATTTTACTGGAATGTATGATAACTAGTCGAACGTTCGTGTTACCGCGGTATCGGTCAGATAAAAGTTTTGAGAGGGATATTTATTATGTATTGTAAATAATATGCGTTTTATGTGTAGACACTTGTTACTTAGCTTTGTGTTATTTTTGTAATTTTGTAGACATCTCTATATTGCTAATATATAATTAAATTCAAATGAATTTTATCAAGAATATGAGATATATATATACTCATATATTATA
Organism: Axea sp. ZL-2020; assembly: GCA_022817665.1. NCBI lineage: Eukaryota > Metazoa > Arthropoda > Insecta > Hymenoptera > Scelionidae > Axea > Axea sp. ZL-2020. The sequence continues at coordinate 1,761 of JABFOX010000797.1, forward strand.
TTTATATTGGATAGATATTTTTTTACATTCTCTTTTAACTAATTATTTTAGCAAAAATTCTTATTGCGCTTAAATATTTTATATATTTTTAATTGTTTCTTTTTTAATACCTTATCGATTTAATTTTTCTTCTTTTAAATGTTTAACAATTTCGATTTAATGTTATAAAATTGAATAACAATGTATAAAAGTTAAAGAGATGCTTAAAAGATTTGAGAACAGTTATTTAAAATAAATGTCAATATGTTATAAAAAGTCAGTTACAAGTTATAAGATTTTAAATATTTTGAGCTTTAGACCATTGTCATTATTGACTTGACTACAAATCATAACGCTGATTTTATGATAATTACAATGCTAAAAAATTGTATTAACACCCCTCTCGAATCTTTTGTTTTAAATAATGTAAAAAATTTGTCAGGTTACTTACATTTACGATATTCCTGTATTTTATAAAATTTATAACTTGCACTTCGAAGTTTCATGTTACTGTAGTTTATATATTCTTGAATTTTTTCATAATTTAACATCAAATTATAATTGCTTATAAAAAAAAAAAATATTTTTAAGTGATCTATTAAGTTCTAAGATTTATATATTCATCAAAATGGAAATTTCTTTTATTTTTAAAATATCGAATTACACTTCTTAAAAGAATGTTTTAATTAATTTTTAAAAAAAAGATAGTCATTCACATAATACATGCAATGTATAACATAAGTTCCTATAAGTTAAAAATACTTCATTATATTATTAATATATATTATTTAGTTTATTAATATTATTATTTAATTCTTAAATATTATATATTATTATGTAATTTTATTAAATTACATAAATATTATATTTTAATTGTTTAATAAATGAGAATGTTAATTTAAATTTAACTTTTCAAATTGATATATATACATTAGGTGCATTATATATATATAATGCACCTAAAAGAAATATATATTGCTTAAAACATTGAAAAAGATGATGATGATTATAATAACAACAACAACAACAACAACAACAATAATAATAATAATAATAATAATAATAATAATAATAATAATAATAAACTTATTACTTCTGAATTAAAGAAAATTAAACTTGTGTGGAAATTAAAACGTTATGAATTACATTACTGTTTATTAAACTGTTTTAAAACAAATTTTAAATACGATAGGTGTATAGAATTGATAAATAATTTTTTATTCAATAAATTTTACAAAATATACGTAAAGAAATTATTTTTTATAGTAAAGAAATAGTCATGAAACATCGGAGTTTCACTTCAATCAAGCAAGGCATATCTCAAATTTATTGTTAAATGAATATTTTTTTGTAAATAAACCTACATTTTTAAAAAATAATATGATTTATATTTTTATTGGTATGAAGAAACAATGTTCATGTATCATATGATATTTCTCAATTTAATATATTGTTTATATTATTTGTAAAATATATACAGTGCTTTGTTTGAAATCTAAAGAAGTGTTGTCATAAATAACTACAAAATAACAGGAAGATGATTGACTGTGATAATAAGAGTGTGAGTGTAGTCAGTCGAATTGCGGTCGTGTTTACTGTAACTGGCTAACTCGGTGGTTGTTTATGAAAAATATAGATGAATTTATTATTTTTATAAATTATATTTATATATAATTTTAACTGAAGTTAAGTTACGTAATTGTGAAAAATGAGAAACCTTGAATTGAATACTATTATTTCTAGCACTTATTTGTTTCAACGATCAGCGCCTGTTTTGTTTACATCACTTTCTTTTATAAGCTTTGAATTTATATTTAAAACTAAAAACCATACACGTAGCAATCGATATTATATTTTTATAGCTGGAGACATTGAACAGAGATGTATGTTATTGAGTATGCATTTAAGTTTTAAATATCTTTTCATCGTGATTCAAAATAAAATGCATATTATTAAAAATATTAATATTTTATATAATATTACGGAAATTTACTTTAATCAAAATATTAATGCTGTTGAAGTTCTTTCCATCAAGTTTAAAGTATTTACATTATTTAATTTATAAATTAAGTGTGAATTGAAAAAATGCAATAACAAATCTTAAAAATAAATTTATTGTTTCTTTGTAATTGTTACTAAATTTAACTTATTTAATAAATTTAATTTATTTAATAGTTTTAATTATACGAATAAATGTCCAAAAAAGTTCCTACTTTAAACAGACAAACATCGACTATAATAAAAAAGAATTTGGTTTTATTTAAGTATGTTTAAGAATTTATAATGTTATTCTTTATTATAAATTTCTTTAAAAGTACGTATATCGAAATATATTTACATTTTCCATTTTATATTTATAACATTGTCAAACGAATTTATCTTTTATGGCATTCTGAGATATGCAGTAATTTAAACTATTCATTGGAATTTTAATTATGTTAAAATATATCAATAATTAATAATTTTAATAAATAATTTTATCGTAATTACATAAAAGTCCGTTTAAACTTTTATTTCTTATGTAAACAAAAACTAACATGCTTATCTTGCAAGAAAAAATATAATAAAAAGTAGTAAAATATTATTCTGACTTCCATTTGAATTAATTTAGTTAAAGTGTAGTTGACGGATAAAACTGATATTGGTTGTGGAACAGAGAATAATTAAAAATAAAACTTTTATGAATAAATAACAAAACATAAGTAGCTTTTTTTTAAATAAAATACTCTTAAGTGTTGAAATATTAATCGATGTTTGATTAAACATTAACTGTTTCAATTACTTAACCACCTTCAGTATCATTCTTATACTGCACTTTAACCATTATTTTACTTAAAAATGGTAATTCTTATTTTATGATTGAAATTGCTTCTTATTTTATGATAGAAAATTATAAAATGATTGGTAGAATTCAATTTAAATTATTTTTTATGACATTTTTAATAAATAAATAACCAAATTTCAGAACTTGTTTAAGAAATATACAATTTATTACGTGTTTTGGTTAATAATATGTCCTCTTCAGATTTTAATAAATTTATGTAAAATTATTTCACATTATAATATATTTCAGAAGTAAATCGTACTGCAAACTGTGTTATTTTTGTAAAATTATTTTATTACTTTATTCATATTTTTTTTTATTGCTTAATACTTCAACATTATAGTATAGGTCTTTTAAAATGCCATAGAAGTAAATTTTAATATATTAAGTATTTTATTTTATTGGTTTGTCATATAAAGAATCAATAATATATTTTAATATAATAATATGTATTACATTACACATTTTTAGTGTTTTGAAATTTATATATTATACATGGTTATAAACTAACAAATTAATTTCTTTTTATTAAAACTTTGAATTTATCACTTAAATAGAAATCGAATAAAAAATAAGTAAAGAATGAACCTCGCATATAACGCCACCGTTGTCCGCTCGAATTCAACTAAGGATGTAAAATGTGCTTTTATCATCATTATTATTGTTATTGTTATTATTATTATTATTTTATTAGTATGATTTTATTATTTTATTATTATTATTATCATTATCATCGCCATTATTATTATTATTATTATTATCATCATCATTATCATTATCATCAAATCGACGTTATTATATGTGTAAAATTTAAAGAAACTGAACAAATATCAATATTCTTTATAATAATCTATTATTTGTATGTATACGTAATTTATAAAACCATTATTATTGTCTGTTTATTTATCTTTGTTTTTTTACTTTATTTGTGTTAATTTTTATTTTGTTATTTATTAATCCTGGAATAGGTACGTATTAATCTTTCTGACAAACAATAAGAAATATGATTTATACTAATAATAAGGAAGAAAAAATACAAGCGCCTACTCCCGGGTTAAAGTTTTATACCTTTCATAAGCAACGTAAATGGAGAAAAAAAAATTAGTTGAAAGTAACAAATACTTGTTTTAAATAAATTTAAAAAGAGAAATTTTAAAATTAATTTTAATATTTAAGTAAGAAATTTAAAATTCTATTTAAAAAATTAAGTACCATCGATTAATAAACAGCGATTTCAAATATTTGAAGACTAATATTTTTTTCTCTATACATCAATATGTGAAAGGCAAGTTGTACAGTAAAAAGTAAGATATGAATAGATAAAGACAGGCTTTCTTAAAGGGCAAAACGCATTGGTAATCTATATGAAATGGATATTACGAACAACTCCAACAATGCTTACGAAATATTTCATATTCTTATATGGTCATTATTATTGGAATTTCGTAAACGTAAGAAATTTATAGGTAAAACGCAGATATTGTCAATAGAAAAATCAATTTGTAATTGAAGATTGCAACGATTAGAAAAAAACGTGATTATGAACTCAACAAAAGTTAATAAGCATATGTGTTATGGTAATAAAGTTCATATACTTGATGTACCACGTGAATTTAAAAATGCGACAATTTGTTTCTGATAATATAGTATTCAAATGTGTTTCCTTGTCAAATTATTCGTTTAGATTATTTCAACTTGTTAATTGACGCAATTAATACTTCGTATTTGCCCTTATAAATTTGGAGAATTACCAACTTGGTGCCAAATGTTATTTAGAAACAATCTAAAATGCAAATGGACATCAATTTGAATTCTGAATTTGTGAAAATACTAAATTAACAAAATTAGATTACTTATCTTGAAAGTGCAACAGATTATTCATGATCATTTATAATGACTCTACTTGCCTTACTGTAACACTTAGACTCATTTAGACAGGTGCTCAAAACGCAAGGTGCATTTTTCATAGGATATGTATATACATTACTTAAACATGAAAATATAGTTTAAATATATATTATATGTATGGATGAAGATAAACTGTTTAAATGTCGAAATTTCCAACCATTATATGTTGGTGTATATTTAATGACTAGGTAATTTCAGCATTCAGAGAATTTATTCTGATATACATATATATATATGCACATGTATCAACAAAATCTTATTGAATTTCTTAAATAAGCTTACCAAAAATAGTTTCTGTTTCAATATAAACAGGATTTATTCGTTACAAAATTAAAAATATATTATTATGGAATTAAAAATTAAGTGTCAAAGTGCTCATTCATCAATGGAATTAATTTAATATAGCTACCAAATTTATTTGCCTGGGTGTGTGTTAGGACAAAAAATAAAATAATTAATTACACAGAAAATATAAATGATAAATATGATTAATTTGAACATTATATGTGTACGTATACAATGATATTTTATTTTTTACTTTTCATATATTTAAGAATAAAGTAAATTATTACAGTATATTCTTAATTCTCTAAATTAAATTATATTTAATTTTTTTTCTATAAAATTGTATTTATATTAAATTTATACTCATAAAAAAAAAAAAAAAAAAAAAATATAAAATAAAAAAAAAAAAAAAAAACAAAAAAACTCGTGATTCAAATTTGTATTTCAAATTTGGCCTACAACAACCAAGAAAGGAGAAACTTAATAGCAACAACCATAAATTCAAATATAAACTATTTGAATTATGTGTTTCTGAGAAACTTAAAAAAATAAAAAAAAAATAAAATTACCTAGTTTTTCTTTAAAAGAAACATACATAATCATAGACATGATATTAATTAATATAATAAACTCAATAATTAATTAACACAAAGCATATTTTTTATAAACCTACATGAAACAGCATAGAGAGCTTTCACTCTGGCCATTTCAACTTCATCTGAATCGACCATGTTTAATAAAATAGGCAAAAAGCCAGCCTCCAGCATTCGCTCCTGACAAAAAGGATTGTTTTGCGTGAGTTCTGCAATCAAATCAGCAACTTTCCATCGAATACCACCATGTGAAGAATTCAGACACATGCCCAAGATAGAAAAGCCACCAATTTCATAAAAGTCATTTGCAATATCAATGTTATCCGTAAAGTTTGATATACGTTCCAAGGCATTTTCATATTCTGTTGGATCATCATCTTGACCCAAATCCGCAACCGTTTGCAGAGTCTTGATATCTTTTTTCAATTCGTCTGCAACGTTTACTGTTATCGAGTTTAAAGCATCGCTAATGAACTTCTTTCGCTAAAAATTTAAAATTCAGATTAAAAACAAATATAGAAGATATAAATGATAAATGAATCATAAGAAACAATAATCAGAAAGATTACATATATATTTGCATTAATCTCTCATTGGTTGCGTTACAATTAATAATTTGAACAAAATAAAAATATTAAAATGATTTTTGCACTTCTGAAATATTGAAATTAAGAAAGATGTGATTGGTAAATGGTTAATTTGAAATTTAATTAGTCCTTTAAAAACAAATCCTTTAAATTAAGAATGAATGTATAGTATTTCAAATCAAAGATAGGTTTTCAGATAGGTTTTAAGTGAAAAAGGTCAGAGTTACTTTTACCTCAACAATCAAAATATCTTCAAATTTGTAACATTTGTTGTCATAAATTTCATGTGTTAATTTTTGAAAATGATTAAAATATAAGTTTTTCATTGCATGCTAATTTAATCTAGATGAATTCATATGTTTCATTTTTATTTTAATCCTTTCATCTGTATATTTTGTGACCTGTTATATTTAGTTATTTACAAGTTTTAGAAACAATAATTGTATATGTATTTATAATGTTACATATTGTAATTTGCAGTATAGTTAAATAGATATATATTTTTTTACCATAAAAACATCTTTTTGTCCAGATAATGTAAGTGGAACCTTAAAAGTTAGTTAATTAGAGTACTTTTTTCTGTATAATTTTTTAGGTGAATATTTGTGAAATTGATTAATTACTCAGACTGATTTAACATTGTAAATGTTTTAGTGGAACACTTCATATCTTTTCATAAAATTCAAAATTTAAATATTTTTAATACTGATTACCCTATGTGAACACCTTATTTCATGTTACTTTAAAAGTTTCGGTTCCTTATAAAATCTATCCCGTATTATTAAAGAAATGTATTATAAAATGTATATAAAAAAATTATATTTATTTGAATTTTTATTTGAAGAGTATTTTCCACCAATTCTGAAAACTGTTTATATAATATCTATAAATAAATTAAATTATAGATTAATATCTTTTCTGTGCAATATTCTAAAAATATATTAGTCATTAATCATGAAAAAAATAATTGTAAAATAATTCCATATTTATTGTATATAATTTGGTGCTATAATTAATATAAATAATAAAAAACAGAAATTCAGATATCAGTACTGCAATGCTTCAAAGTTGTTTAAATTCCATTTGCCACAAGTGAAATATTAATGGTATAATAAATATCTCATAATGTAAATATATATTTTTTAGAGCTGAGCAATTTAATACACATACAATGTATCTTTTGAAAATGCTAGTTCTATTAGGGATCTAGAGGTCTCTAAATATTTTTTATTTGTTACAATTAATTACAACTATTTAGTCCTTTAAAAATTATCAAATTTTTCAATTCTGAACATTTATAATCATATCATAATTTTTACATAAAAGACTAGTCAAATACTCTACATTCTTATTGAGTTACAAAATTTAAATGTGTCTGTATAATTTCATAATTATAAATCAAATTATACGGCAAATTATTATATAACATGAATGTGAAAAAAGAATTCATATAATTTTGATTTGTTTAATTTGAAATGATACATTTTAAAATAGTAAACTGAAACTTAAATAATATTCATGCTTGAACTTATGGTGATTTAGATTATTCTTAACTGAGTATCTATAGTCTTTAAAATTGATGTGTACTTTATTAGACATCTTCATGCGATATACATTAAATAATGTAAACATAAAAAACAAAATATATTTTACATAGACAGTACAAAGAATTTTATACAAACCTGGGTACCTGATTTATTAATACAATTAACCAAGAATTACATAGAATCCACATGGAATAATATGGGATTGAAAAAAATCGAGTGAACATTACACAAGGCTGCTGTGATAGACTCCAACCGATACATGAGAATTGCACAGAAATGTTCCATATACATAAATAAGATGTGCAAATAACTTTTCTATTTGTTATAATATATATCAAATCATAAATAATACCTCTTCATCCATTGGCTCATAATGAGAAGCATGAGGAGCATCTTCAGCCTTTGTGGCTTCCATTGCAAATTTTAAAAGACCTTGTAAATCACGCGGTTGTCTGGGTTGATTCGGAAGGACTTCAATATTTGCACTATTATTTTCATTTTGAGACTTTGGGGCCTCGATTGACAAAGGTCTTGCATTGCTCCGAGTGCTGTTTTCCCCAGATTCTTTGTTATCAGTGTTTTTGCTACACATTTTTTACATTATATTTTTAAGAATTATGTTTCTTAGATTATAAAATTAATATTAATAAAATTAATCAAAATCTGCATTATTTATATTACCAACAATTTGAATAATCATAACAAAAATTTCTGTTTTCAAACGAATTAAAATTGTTCAATTCTTCATTTAAGAAAAAATCGCATTACTTTAAAATGACGAAAAATTATTTATAGAATGCAAGCACTTTTTTGTAACTCGCTCTACTTGTCCAAAATTAAAACAAGTTTTTTCTTAATATCTTGCAATTTGTATTTTTATAAACAAATGCTTTAATTTATTAAATTTAATACTTATGTTAATATAACTGATCTTTTGGGTTTAGAAAAACTAACACGTTGATAGAAAACCAAAAATGATCTTACTTATTCATATTTCCTATCTTTTTCTTTGAATGAGATATGCCCATCAACTATTTTGCTTCGTTATTTATTGTATCTCATTGATTTTCCACACGTTAGTTATCTGAAGTTCAACTGAATCTTGACGTTCGTGGGCAATGTTTTTATCAAAATCGTTACGATCAACAGAAACTTCCCGAAAATTCCACAAATTTTCCAGTTGTGATTTCACAGTTAATCAAGGAAAAGTGAGGTTATATTCCACAGTGACTTGTTTACATGCAAAAACGTGACGTTAGACATTTTAAAGGAATGTTTAGAAATGTTTGCGAAATTAAATAAAGTTGTGTAAAACGTTAATTTAATTAATGTTTTAAATGAATCTTACTAAATTATGGAACATTTTTATTTAAAAAATAAATAAATTTGTCATGTATAATTATTTGATTTTATTTTCTATCGAAAAATTAGTTGTAGAAAGGTAGATGAAATACATTTTATTTATACTAAAATAAATTTATTGAATAGTTTGTACATTTAAAATAATTTATACAAATAAAATTATAATTAAAGAAAGATTTGTTTTATTCAGTCCATCTGTGAGTGCAATGAGTATTGGTGCAGACATAATAAAGTCTCATTTCCTCTTCTGCTCTTCTTGTTTGGGCCTGGAAAAACACTGCTTCTTTTTTCTCACATTTTGGACATGGATGATCCGCCGTTCTTGGCAGAGTTGGATCAAAAATTACATCAGCAACAATATGAGTCAATTCACTATAAAAAGAAAAATTGATTGATATAATTAACCAAATAACATTTATTGTAAACAGTCACCATAACTGTTTACAATTATAAGAACCATGATTTATTTATAATATTTCACCAAAAAACTTCATTTTTAATTCTTTCTTAAAATAAATAAATAAATATTACATAAAACAAAAAAATTTTTAACTTTCATTTCAGAAAGTTTATATCTAATTCCAAAAATAATCTCGCAACTGAAAATACATAAAATTTGTTTTCTCATTTTACTTACTCAATTTCGTGCATGATTTTGTTGACATAAATACAGTTACTATCAGCTAGTTGTTTGAAGTCACAATTTCGACACTAAAAAAGTTATTCTTATAATTAATTAAACATTTCAAAACAAAAAATAATTAAACAGTTTATAGACTAATTTTACTAATAATTTATGTAAACTCTTGTAGCAAGACTGACTGTCATGAATAATTCTTGTTTACTCACGGCATACATAAGAACTTTGTTTTCTTTATCTTCTTTGGGATATAACATATTATTGCACTCTTGACAAAATCTGATACCGACGAACCCAGGTCCATCATCACGAGTATCATATCCAGTTATTTTTGACATATTTTAAACGAAATAATCGCTTCTGATTATTAATGTTTTGAACGAAATATAGTTTGAAGGTTATAGGCGTATATCTTTAGTTGTTCTCTTTAATGACTATGAGAGCACTTTATGAACTTTGTCTCTCGTACGCCAACATATATCTTTAGTTAAATTGATAAACAGGTATAGAAATTATCTTATTTCTATTGAAAAGCAAATGTATACTTTTGAAATGATTATGTTGGTATGAAAGTGTACACAATATTCCTTTTCAAAATTAATTTGTTTATTGATATTGTGTGATATAATTTTAATTACAAATAACTGAAAAACTTATTTTCATTAGTCAATTTATTTAAGTACCAACAATATTTATAAATTAAAAATTCCAATTCAATCCAAATCAATTGAATTTAGCACTGAAAGGTAACCTTAAGGCAAGTTCTCAAGTATGTACTAACGAAACTAGTGTCTTTTAAATACAAATTATTCTATGCATTACTATTTCATTATTTGACCAGAGCAGAATTTTGTAATTATGGAAGAATTTATTCAATTTGAAAGTCCAAACTTTTAATAAAAAATTCGAGTATATTTTGAGAACTACAACCTGTGTATGAGCAAACGACGAAAAAATGTAGTTTATAGAATATGTTCACATATTCGATTAGAAATATAGATCTTTGAGCTAAATAAATTTCCCAGCACTCGTGGAGTTCTTTTGAGGTCAGTTTATAACAATATAATGTGTAGTAACATTCGTATTTAAAAGAACACTAACCGTGTACATAGCCTCAAAACATATACCATTATAATCTTGGGGTCCTCATATTATTGAGAACAAAATTATAATGCAACTTATTATAACTATGTCACCAGATAATTGATATAACACCAGGGCATATTTGACGAAACCGGATGAAAGAAAAAATTGTTTCATCATATTTTTGTCTTTAGCGTCGTTATACAACACTATCTTTCAAAAATACTGTTCTTGTTTGAACACGCAGAAAAGTATTTTATTTTTCTTTTAACGGCGATAACAATACACCGATCTTGGGGTAAAATTTGTTTTTTACGTATTATGTCTATTAGATAATTTGTCTTTATACAAATGTTTATTAACATGAATTAGATAAAAATATTTTACAATTTCGATTATCATTATTTCTCAATCAAAATTATAATTTCTTTTTAGAAATCTAAAAGCATAAAATAATGAGTGAACGTTGGGAAATAAATTTTCAATGTAGTTCGTCATCGCGAGGATACTTCCCATGTGGCGCTGACGGTCATAATCATTATACATGAAAGCATAAGAAATGTTAAACCTCTGGTTTGCATAGCTGACTCTTGGAGAAATCTAAAAACACTAGGATTTGGTTTGTTAGTTTTGAATGAGGTGGGATCTTAAATTGTAATGGATGAGGTTTGAACGTGATTTGTGTTGATAATTTGTGTAATTTTTAAATTGCAAAATGGCAAATCGGACGGTGAAAGATGCAAAATCCATACGAGGTACAAATCCTCAATATATCATTGAAAAAATTATAAGATCGCGAATCTATGATTCAAAATACTGGAAGGAAGACTGCTTTGCATTGACAGCAGAACTTCTCGTCGATAAAGCTATGGAATTACGGTAATTGTATTAATTTAAATCTTTCTAATTACATTTTTAGAACTCAAATAGCATTTAATGAATTTGTATACTTTTATTTTAATTGGTTTTATGTTTCATGAACGATAGCTTTATTTAAGGTTATGTTATTAAGTTTATATGGACATGTTTTAGATGTTATTTTAATTTTACGTTTATTATAATTTATATTTTATATTATTTGTTCAGATATATTGGTGGAGTTTATGGAGGAAATATAAAACCAACGCCCTTTCTTTGTCTTATTCAAAAAATGCTCCAGATCCAACCAGAAAAGGATATTATTGTAGAATTCATAAAAAACGAGGAGTACAAGTACATTCGAGCTTTGGGTGCATTATACATGAGACTCACTGGGACATCTCTAGATTGTTATAAGTACTTGGAGCCATTGTTTAACGATAATCGTAAACTCCGAGTTTATAACAAACAAGGAAAGTTTGAATTAATTCACATGGATGAATTTATCGATGTGTTGTTACGTGAAGAAAGATGTTGTGATATAATTTTGCCTCGAATACAAAAGAGACATGTTTTAGAAGAAAATAATGAATTGGGTGAGTTTCAATTGAAAATAATTGTTTTCAATGAGAAAAGATGCTTTTTCTCAAGTTTATTATTTCAGTGCTTTTTATGATCATTTTTCATAGCTCCTTAAAGTTTCTATTAATACTTTTAGTTTATAATAATCATATTGGAACAAATATAAATATAAATAATATTAATATAACAAATTAATGTTGCTGAAAAATTTATATTTTCAGATTTAGATACTAAATTTATTAATTTAAATAAAATATTCAAACTAAACAGAATTATTTTTAAATAAAAGAAATGGAAAAGTAAAATAATGATATTGAATTAATTTAAAATGGATAGAATTTATGAAATCTATAAATCCATATTTTATTTCATAATATGTCTTAATATTGTATTATTTGAAGTTTTCAGTAACATGACAAATGTATGCAGATGTATAAAATATTCTACAATTTTGACATTTAATACAATATTTACAGATAAGCAATAACAACAAATTTTAAAAATTATAAATTTCATTTTTTGATAAGGGCCTTCATCAAAGGTCCAAACGTTAAAATTAATCAACCAAAGAATAAAAAAGAAAAAATATAAATTTTATCTCTACATTTAACTCAAGTCAGTATAACTGATCAAAAAAGGATACTTGAAAAATATTCTATAATTCTGAACTGATGTTAATAAAAATATATATTTATATTAATAATATTAAACTAAAAGAATGTTATTATTTTAATTATGTGGCAATGAAGCAATTATTTTCATGTTAATTTAGTTTTTAATGATAGTCTCTACAACATAAAAAATTGTGTAAATATATGCACAAACATTACAGAATATAATAAAATACAGTGTTGTTATAATTATTTTTTTATAACTGTGTTTATTAAGAAATTATT
>JABFOX010000798.1:0-14899 GCA_022817665.1 Axea sp. ZL-2020
ATAGAAAGTATATCAAATATATAAAAAAAAAATAGTTGAAATCTTATATATGCGCAGTTCAAAAACCACCGTGTGCGAAAAGAAGAATTTCTTTGACAGAAATCAATTTTTTTGCACTAAGAGAATCCACTTGAAGTAATTAAAATTCACTTGCAATAATCGGGTTTTGATAAGCATGTACTAAAGTGCTTTTGTTATTGTGTTATTTTGTTATCCTATGTAAAATTGTTTATGCGATAACTTTTTCTTTCTCTTTATTCAACAAGAATGGACATTTTTAATGCAATGACGAATTATAATTATTCTCATGGAGCCTAATTATTGAGATAATAACGTGTCATAGGAACTGCAATGCCGTCTCACACTTTGCGGCAATAGTGATTACAATTTTGCGACGAAAGGTGACTACGCCACCCGCTGAGCTTGCTAAGCAATCGTCGGTGCTTTAAAATACGAGTTGTTGCGAATTTTATTATTCTTCATATATTTATTATTAAAATTAATAATTAATTCAAGAAAGTAATTTATTATAATTTAATTGGCTGTATTTTAATCAAATCAAACTTAAACAATCACATTTAGCTCCAGTCTATCCAAACATACGAATAAACATTCAGTCAACTATAAAATTTGAAGGATTTTTCTTTCAAATTGCACAAACATATGTTTCACCGGGAAGATAAATATTGTTGTTATTTTATTATTAAATTTTACAAATAAAATGAAAAACTGTTCTTCTTAAAATATTAGTTCACGTTTGCAACAAATAAACAACAATTCAGTTAATCCCTTTTATTGATATTTTTCAATAATCAATGTATATAAACAAACAATGATTGGTTCGTTTATTTTTAATAAACCGATTGATTAGTTTATGAATCAATCATATTTACTAGTAGTATTAATTCGGTTTTTGGAATAAACTCACTTTTCAGTTTAGAGTAAAAGCAATATTTGAATATGTTCTTGTAATCGTCGTTTCGGCGCTGTAATATTACATTTATAGTTTATAATGTATAATATACAATTTAAAGACGTTTTGAAAAACTAGTTAAATATATGGTTATCGTTTGACATTTGTCTCGTTCAGCGTCTTTATTTGAACCAGGAGGAATATTTTTATTTATTTAAAAAGATATTGTTTGGCAGTTTTATATACTGCAATTTTGAAACAATAATTTTGCTATTCACAAAATTCATTATGTATTATAATCATGACAATAAATTAGAAATTAACATTTTCAGAAAGTAAATCAGTACGCAAAAATTATCCTTTGAGAAATTTCAAGGGATAATATTTTTCAGTTAAATCAATTTTATTATTCTGAAATAAACTTTGCTACTTCAAAACTATGCTGCATTTTAAAAAGTTATTTTGTTTCGCTACATTCACAGTCAGTTTTGTATTCTTGTCGAAGTATTATCAGATATAGTTTTTGTTACCGTTAATTGACATTTAAATTTAAATAATTAACGCTTATTTTATTGCGAGCAATAATAACGAGTTTTAATTATCAACAAAGATTGTTATACGTTTTATGTAAATTATAGAATAATTAATTTTCTTATTTAAATATTATATATATATATATATATATATATAATAACAAAAAAATAAACATTTGTTACTAGATTTATTATTTTATTTACATAAATGTATTATAGAGAAACATAATATTTTTATTTAAAAATAAAAATTTTATCATTAGTGTTAAAAAAGTGCTAATATCAAATCAATAAATGTTACGTTGTTCTTAAAAAAATGCAGTCAGAACTTTTCATCCGGTTCTGTTTTAAGTTGCATTGAATATCTATAGAATATTTCGTTTGTAATTCAGATTATTTTGAATAGTTGAACAAACAAAAATTCGTCTAGAATTTTTTCAATAATTTTTGGCTATGCGTGTAAACGAACGCATGTGCTTTTATCGTAATAAGATAATGAGGGTAAACTAGCAGCGACAATCGAGGCTGTCTTGAAGGAAATTATTCGTTTGGATCATGCTTCAGTCATTTGTAAATTAAACTGAGTCATGCAATTACCTGAAAAAAGGATTTCCTGTTTAGGTCTTGCATTCTAGCGTGGCATCGCGAATGTACTTTTTATTGCAGATTTTACGACATACGTCGAGAACAATTTTCGTTGATACAATTATTGTTTACTACAATTTCGTAACAACTCGAACGCAACATGAAAATTTCGAACAAAGAACAAGTTTTTCCTTGTTTTCTCTAAAAAAAAAAAACAGAAAAAAAAACTGCTCATTCGATTCCCGGATTAATTTAATTCACAGTATTACAATGTATCGTACATTTTAAAATTCGTATTATTTCGAAAAAGATTTGAATTTTTTATTGCTGTTTTTTCTTTTGCGTCAACCAGATAAGAAGAATCGGCATATCTTTCCGACGCGCGTGTTGATTAATCGGCAAAAAGAAATAAAAACGTCAATATGCGTCATTGACTGATCTTGGAAAGAAATGAATATTTGGCTTATCGAGATGCGTTATAAACAGTTCAAATTAAGGCATTAATATTTCAATTTTTATAATGCAAAATGATTCTAAATGCTTAAAAAACGTTTCAGTTGGTCATTTTTGGCAGAAATTTAACATTACGCAATAAGGGCCAATAGATTTTGTGCGAGTTTAAACCAAAACAGCGGAGATCAGAAAAATTGTTAACATAAGCGAATTGTAACTCAATTGCGATATTTTGACGCACTCGTATAACACACAAAAAAAATCGGTACAACACAGTAAGCATTCGGGTGTGATTTTGTTAAGAATAAAAGTACACACGTATAAATAGAATTAATTATTAATATTTGATATTGAGATTTATGTAATATAAATGAAATTTTATATAAGTTGTACATGCGCGAGTTACATAAATAAAAAAAATATTATTTTCATTTGAAGAAAACAATTTGCGTGTGAAAATATTGTACGTTTTGCTTTCATCGTATTCATTTGTAACTACATTTGATTTTGGAAACAACGTTTCCTTCAGTTCCATTTCGAACGATTTTGAATTTAATCGTGCGAAAGTTTCTCAAAGAAATTTATTATAAAAATTGAATTATACTTTGAAATGCTCAAAAGTGAATGTTAAGAATGATAGAGATGAGATTGAACGGTATAAAATGATACAGCAACACGGTGAAATAAATTTAAATTAATGGCAAGTTGTTAAAATTAAAGCAGATTGATAAAAATAATTGTACAGTGAGATTTAATTTAGAGGCATTTTAGTAACATTTGTCCCACTACCCGGCGCAATACTCCAGATGCATATTAATTTGATTGCAAGAGCCCCGGTTGACCCGGCACATCGGTCCGCGAGATTCTGTAAATCACGTTAAAGGAACGTTGTTCGGATGGAGCCATATATTATTCAAATCTTACGTACGCGTACGTGCACGTAACCCCGATGGTTTCTGCTTCTTAAGATCACTGGTTGCTAACCCTTCCTCCAGGAGTCGCTCTTATTTCCGGCTTAGGACAACTGGATATTACCGTCGCTGGCTAGCAGTACCATTTGTCGTGTGTGCGACTGTGTCGAGGAAAAATGTCTCGCCAGTTTGCGAATATATCATTTCGTACGTAATGCGATTACGCGTGTTGATCTTGGAATAAATGATTAATACTCGAGTTGTATGATTATTGAGATTCGACGAAGTTTCAATGCAACTCTCGTCCTTTTTTTCTTTCTTTTCAAGCTAATTTATAAGCGGATTTCTATCGAAAGATGTAGCTTGCATGCTATCAAAGTTGGGATCAATTATTTCCCGCATCTTATCAACATCACCACCGCTGTTTAACACACAACTTTGGGTTGATTTATAAGCACCGTAACTTGTTAAGTAACGCGTAAAACAAGATATAAGAATTAAAAAAACTCCGACCTTAGTTGCGTTAAAATTCAACTCGTAAAATTTGTCTGATAAAACTACTTCAACTCATAGTCAATGACTCGTCTATTTTATATCTTGGGCTAGTGAATGCTGGCTGTAAATGCTAGTGTATTTTCTTTTTTGAATTTAGAGAATTCTATTGCTTTTGATATAAACGTTTCGGTAATTATTGGGTATTACCCCCCCCCGCCCCCCCAAAAAAATTCCCCAGCAAATACATATTTTCTGTGCAGTTTTTCACGCGAATTCCGAATCTGTAAATATTTCGCAGCGGTCCCAAACGGTTCTTGAGATATTCGCGATTTTTATTATGCATTTATGTACATATGCATTTCTGACCTGCATAATATGCTGCATAAAAGTATGTTTGCGATGCATTCTTTAATGCTGATTATAAACATATATGATAAAACTAACAAAACTAACAACTGATTTCATATATTGTTAACCCATGTTGGGAGGTGGGGGGAATAATACATTTTAATTACCAACGTTTGTATTTGTGTGCTTAGCACAATCAGTTCAATTATTTATCTCAAGTTACTTTGACTTTTTAATTGCAAATATACTTTTTATATTATCATTTGAACTAAGCCATTATTTTTATTCGAGAGTCAAATAATTGTTCGCACTGTATTTTACATTAAAACTTTAAATTAAATGCTATCTTTTGTTTCCGACATGTTTGCAAAAATGGATTGTAATTTTTTTTTATTTCATCATGTTTATGAAATTCCAAGAACTTTATTATCAATTTCATCACTGTAAATCCACGGTTTAGCCACTACTAGGGACTCAGTAATTTCAAATTACAGTTTAAATTAATCAATTAAACAGCTTTTTTTTCATTTGAATAATTTTTGTTCACAATTTGAATACATCTTGGACCGGAGATTATATCCGTTTTTAGACAAAATTTGAACACTCATTTGTTACGGTACTTCCGTAAAAATTGAGAATGTCGCAACTCAGGAAGTCAAATGTAATTTCAACTTATCAACGTACACATAAACTTATTAAAAATGCGTGCGAGTACATTTTAATGGGTAGCGTCATCTGTTTATTCCATAATAAAATGTTACATTTTCTACGCGGAATTAGTGAATTTTTCTTTACAATTAAAAAAAATGCAAACGCTTGTGAAGTACAATTTAATAACACATGTTCGTATTTCATAGTTTAAATTGTTAAATGTTTATATAATTACACGAAAATAACAATTATATAACACACGTTCACTTTCCATAATTAATTATTATTCGAAGATACTAATAAGAAGGGAAATTATTATTCGAGTAATGAAATTATGACACGCATCAAAGCGAATACTGTCCCTGCATTCAAAATACAGTGAGCGCATACAAAGAATTGTCATACAAAAAATTAGTTGTGTTAAAAGAAGGAATTCATGCAAAGTTCAAGTTTTAATTACACGCGATGCATTATATAAATGATACAAACGATCGAGTGGATTACATTGTCAATGCGAATTCAAAATCAGCTATCGTCGTGTTTGATATTCTTCGCGATAAATCGTTTTAATTTATATTTTAAAGCAACTCGTTACTTTGACGTTTCTTTCAAGCTGCAATGCAAATCGATGTAGAACGTGTTTTAATTTCTTTGCCAAATACGCAGCATGCATAAATAATTGAAACGTAAAAAATCGCAGAATTTCGTATTATCATTTGTAATAATAATTGTGTTATCCACATCATAATTGCATCTTGGGTCGTAATTTCAATTTGTCGTAAACCAGTACGAGCACGTTTCCAACTCAAATTGCCTGCAATTTCCATTAATTATCATGATGACGTAAAAAATAAATAAGCGCATTTGTTGTAGTTCACTCCATATTAATGAACCGATGAAAAATGAGCTAAACTGACCAAGCAATTGTGACTTGTACGTACGATTTGAGTCGCGCATAAAGCATCGTTGAATAAAAAACTTTTGGTCACGTGAGATTTCTGACGTAACCTCGACATTGACACAGTGAAGATGTGAAGCGTAATGACTCTTTTGTGCGAAATAGTCGGTTGGTAGAAAATACCTATTTCTTGTATATAGACGCGTTAATTGCACGTCGGTTTGTAAACAAAAACTATTGCAAACTTCGGAAAGAGAAAAAAATAAAGATAACAAAAAACATAAATGATGAGTACGTCATGTTTGCAAAAGTGTTACAAAGGCCGATGACTAATGTACACATGGAAAAAAATAAACAGTTCAATATAAATTGTAGGTGCGTGTATGACTCAAGACGCGGTATTAATAAATTATTTACAAATCTAAACGACCGGTTTAAAATTGGTCATTAAATTTTATGCGCCTGATAGGATTGATTGTAGATTAATTCAAAACTATTCTTCGTGACTTCAGTCTCATCTCAAACGTTTTTGCAAAATTGCACAGCATTTGAAATGGTTTGACCGGTTTACACGCAATGTACAGTTCTTGATACACAATTACAGTATTTGCTAAATGTACAATAATTTATGAAATATCAATGGCGCGTCATTCGGATCTTGCAACAAAAACGACCGCCATTTTTATGACGGGGGACGATTGCTCGATTCGTCAGTAAAGCCAAATCTAAATTCATCGCGAGTTTTCGCAGTTGGAGTTTCTCTGCGAAAGATTCGAAATGCCGACAAATTGAAACGCTCGAATCTTGCGCGTTTTGCTTTTTCAACGAAATACGGTTATCGCGATTTTAAAGCCGGTTTTATTAGTCGCTATAATTTCTACGGCTGTTGAATGTTTTTTCGTTGTTGTTGTTTTCATTGAATTAATAACAGTATTGAAAAGTACACAATTTGTTAACACTGAATTTTTCTCGTCAAATTCGTAACATTTAATCGCTCAACTAATTTGATATTTACCCGAACCAAAAAGCATGATTTAATATAAATGCATTCCGAAGAACTTGAACGTGATAAACTTCGTAAATGTACACACAATTTTATGACCGGATCAAAAATACGCAAATAAAGGCCGGGAATGTAATAATATAGACTGCAAATATTGATGGAATTTCGGCGCGCTGTTTTGTTAAACATATTTGTGTGTTTCGCGTGTATTGCACATAAAACAAATTTCACGGCAGTAAAAATACAAGATATACGTAATACAAATCGCAATGCACATGTTGCACAATTCGCAAGTACGAAATGCAAAATGCAAGACGTGGCACGCAACGTGTAATGCACGACATAACTTGCCATTGGTAATGCATAATAAATAGCGATGCACCGAATAGAGTATGTGTACGATATTTTTACGAGCTCCGTCTCCAAAACTTTAACGCGCGATGTTGACTCAACGACAGTTCATCAGGAGCAGTATTTTATTCAAGTTTTTCAACACTTTTTCGTTCGTTCCGTTTCATTTCATCCGATCAAAGTTGATTTTTGAGTCCGCAATTTTTCTCACTGGAATTCTGTTCGGATAAGGGCACGGTTTTTGTTTGAGGGACACGCATTTGCTAAGTTGATTATAACGTTGTTATGAAATTTATTTCACTGGAATGTTCTTATGATAATGTTCAATTAGGATGCATGCATGGGTAAATTTCCTTTGAGATAAAACATTATTTAAGTTATCGTGCGAATTTGTAATGGTATCTTATAATAATACCAACGTTGTGTTGGAAACTAAAAAATGATGATCTTTTTCAATGTGATGCATTCACACGATGCATTTTCTTTTTTGTCATTTTTGTTTCGCATGGCAGAATATACGGAAATATTATACTAATAATCTGCGCGCAGAAGAAAATCCGGCATATGCATATGGCAACGTGAAAACGTGTCATATACGTGCCAAATTATTTTTTTCCACGCGAGGAGAAAGATCACTTTTGATTATACTGAAATACATATTTCTGTTGCATTTTTTAGCGTTACTTCTTCGCCTTTACTTTTTATTACTACGTTGGAATTTTCTTTCTTTTTTATTTACTCACATTATTTTCTGTTTTCTTTTAATGTCTGATACAAGGTGACATTCGCTACGCTTTGCTTATAATAACAGCAGTCAGTCGAAAAATCTTAATGGTGCATATAGATTAAATGGCACAAGTATCCGTGTGAAAAAGAAAGATTTCGAGATCGGTTCTTATTGCAGTTAAACGCTTCAATACATTGAGTTGCAGTATAATAAAAATTAGTAATGTTTTAAATGGCAGTTTCATACATTTTTCCAAAGCTAAAAATGTGTATTGAGTAATAATAGATAATAATAAATAAATGCAATGAGATTCGACAGATAAAAAAAATACATTGTTAAAATTCGCGTTTTCGTCAAAAAGTTCAGTCGTTTCGTATTAATGAAAAAGAACGCTGGATATATAAACACAAGGAATAAAAAAAAGCTGACACAAATAGACTATCCTTTCTTTATTTATTCCTAATGTTTGTATTTTTAGTATCCTTTTCTATTTTACATCTAAACTAATTGTAAAATTTCATTCATTGCTTTAGTTTGCAGCGTATATACGAAGAAGGCCAAAATCACAATTCGAAACGTTGCATGTGCAAACAAAAAAAATTGTTTAAATAAAAAGAATGGTTGTTGACATTCTTGAATAATTTTTGTAGCAAAAAACTAGCATTACGTTCGACATCGAAAAAGAGAAATTTGTATTGCGAGGAGGTCTTTTGATACCGACTTATTGTACTCCGCTGCGACTTCTCAACATTTTCACTGTCAGTTCATCATTGCACCATTTCATTCGCACGAAAATTTCACACGAACCAATTTTGGATCATGGATTCACCAAACACGTCAAAAATCAAACGAATCTTAATACTAAAAAATATGTTGCGCAATAAAATTCACATTTACACACCTGAAGTGGAACGAGAGTAAATCTGAAGCATTAATAATACATGAATTTGAAAACCGTCTTATTATTCCAAGATCGGTTTGCAATCGGATATATTGCATTTTATTATTTCAATACTTTGAGCCAACAAAATCATTCTTTATGAAACTTGTTACGCTTGTGATAAACGCGAATGTGACTCCGTATGACCATTAATCAGATTATTGAATGATCAAATATAAATACTTCACGCTCGCCACGAAATAATAAAACGACGATCTCATCAGGGGCTAAACTTTGGCAAAACCGTAATCAGTATCCTTATTAGATTTTTTGACAATGATCCCATCTGATCTAATTTTTGATTAAATTCGATATGATTCTGATCGTATATTGATCACGCATTGATTCAAGTAACGTGCATCATTGTATTATCAGGTTTGCGATGATAACACTTTGATAATAGATTATGCAACGATAATCACGATCAAGAAAAAACAATTCCGCAGCAAAAGTTCTTTTACCTTGAAGAAAAATGAAGATCGGAAAAGAAATGTTTGCGGTCGTTGAATCAGCGTAAAGAAATGCAATTGTTCAAGAACGTACGCGAAAAAAAGAGAATTTTAACTGCAAATGAATAAATGGCAAATGACGCGGTAAAGTAAAAGCTCTCGCTGCTGAAGATCTTCGATTTAATTATATGTAGATATCTGGAAAATAAACAAGCCGAAGTGGCATCGAATGAAATAAGTTATTGTGCGCGAACACTAATATTTGCTCGTGTATAAAATGCACGCATTTATCAAATTCGTTAGTGCATTTCGATTCTAAACGAATGTCCAGTTGTAATTGTAGGCTTGTTTTTCCAGCAGCTCGCAAGATTTCGGAGCATTATTATCTTTATTTCTAACCTGATTGAAAATGAACAAATCGGCACAATTGAGCACGTGTTTGTTTTTCATGAATATGTCACGCATTGATTTTATGCGGGGCATAAGTTTAATTTATCGCAAAATTAAAGCAAATAGTCGACCAACGCGTTGCGGGTGAAAGCAAAAAGTCAGTCTAGCCGTAATTAAAAATGTAAATGTGTATGGGCAGACGGTTCATTGATGTTTATTATTTTATCGAAAAATATCAATATTTGTTCGTATTCATTATATCAATAAACATCAGCATTTGACAAAAATTGCAACACGTGTGTTTGCTTCAGTGAAAATTAATTTATGTGAAAGTCAGTGCGTGCATTGTTTGTCCCTCTTAATCTCTCGGCTAATATCATTTTGAAACGATTTACGAATGATAAGAAGCGAATTGCAAAAAGAATCGAATCCGTATGGTTTGTTGTAATTATACGAACAACGGTGCTAAAAAAAAAAAAAAAAAATGAAATTTGTAAAGGGAGCAATGAAATACGAGCGAACAAACACGCGTGATTGTTATTCGCGTTAATGTTTACAACGACTCGTAGCTTCATTTTGCCGAGGAAATTAGCGGGTCTTTTGATCGACGAGAGACGCCAATTGCCTTTATCGACAAGACGCGTAATTTTGCGAGGCCCTCCAATCGCGTCGGCGATATTTTCAAGCGCGTTTTTCACGTTGCAAATTTTGCGCTGAGTTCTTGAGAAGAGGCTCGGCTTTTACGCAAAAGGGTTCGATGGAAGGGCGCGTGACTCCGCGTTATCTCGGCGTGCTTCCGTCGGCTGCGGCAGGGGTTCGCCCGAGGGAAAGGGGTTGAGGTCTCGGTCCGGCGCTTAGCGAAGTCGAAAGAGGTCCCCGCGGTTTTCATGATTTTCCCAAGCTAATTGTTATGCATGGCGAGCATCCCGAGCGTTTAGCCTTTAAAATTCCCTCTAACCCCCTCGCAACTTTTTCGCCTTAAAGGCACGATAAGGACGCGCGCGTCCCGACGCTAAACATCTTCCTCGCCCACTTTTGAGCTAATGTAAATTCCCGCACGAGTACCTTTTATTTTAACGGCGAATATTTTTATTACGTCACGAATCGCGTGACGAAATTAACTGATAAGACTGCTGGCTTATTGCGCGACGTATATTTTGCCTCGTTTTCCAATAGTTCGGTGAAATGACTTCTCATCTGTTTTCTTCGATGACATGATGTTCCTAACATATCCATCTAAGGAAAGGTTAGCTGTTTGTTCAAAATTCATCGCTGTATAATTCTGATAGCTTTGAACTAATGACGCTGGAGCACAACTGGACGTGATGCGGCACGTTCTTTGATCAATTTTCCAATGAAATTTTCTTAACTTCGTTGACATTTCGCAATTTTCATCACGTATGTGGCATTAAATAAAATTGTGGTATTATTTTATAGACACACATTATATTGCAATGAAACATGTATGGTATGTTTATAAAATTAATGCGCAATGTTATTTATTAAAGCGCGGTCATATTGGTATGTCTGTGTCTTAAAAGCAATTTGGTAGATTTCAATTCAAATAACATAATTTTGTCGGGTATATTAATAATCGTAATTATAAATATCAAAATACTTCACTCTTGAATATTATGAAAAGTGATTTTGTTCTTCTTATGGGACACCTCTGAAATTCGTAATGAATTATATATAATAAATGGTCCGTAAAATAAATTTTACTCATCGTTCATAAGAATGGTTAATAAACTTTGTTTAATTATCAGTGAAAGTATTTTGACATGAAAATAAATTCAGTAATTTTTTTACACGCTTTTATGAATTTACGATAAGAAATCGTAAAGTATTCGTTCGTGGTTTGATAGGGGGGGGGGTGATATTTAAAAATCCAGTAAACATACTTTGAATTACAACACGTTATTGATTCGTAGTAAATAGTACTTTATATAATAATAGTAGTCGTAATTTTAGTTATTCAAACATAACATAACAGATAGATATAAAAGTTTAATCTGTTGATAAATAATAAACAACACAGTATTGATAATACAAATTCGCGTAAACGTTCATAGATGTCGTTATATTTCATTGTCTAATCAATGGCAAATTCATGACATAATTCGTAAAATAACGTAAATCCCATAATATTAGGAGAGAAAGAGTTTCTTATTATATTAAATATTCTCGATACAGTGCCAATGTTTGTGAGAATGTTTGCACGCGCAAAAAGAATTACCATGTTAACCGAGCAAAATATTTTTTTTGTCCACGAAAGATGTGGCAACAAGCGTAAATTATGCTGAAGGTGGATTATGAGATTCACATTAATCTGGCAAAATAGTTGTATTGTGCGAACATGATATAGTTTAGCTGTCACCATTTTTGTAGGGTCGACACAGCATTGTTCTCTGTGAATCTATCGGTTGTAATAAAATTTGATTTCTCGTTGGATAAAATGTACACAACTCAGTGCAAATCGTTGTAACAGATATGTCATATGACACGAGTCTGACGTTTGTTTAATCACGCTAAAGTTTCTCCAGATTACTGCCAGAGTCTGGAAGGAGTTCAGTTGACCAGATAATGTTGCTCATAATTCAGATAGTATCAAGACTTTCTCACGTTGAAGACTGATTTATATTTTAACTGGCCATGGTAAAAACCTTATTAACGAACCATGCTGACGAGGTGCATTTTTGGACATGATGGATCTTAAAATTTGAAAAAAAAGAAAGCGATTCTCATATAGATTTAAAACACAAATTCAAGAAAGGGTAATAAGACTGAAGAATAAGATTCAGATTCAGTTTTGGAATTAAGATCCTGTTGCCATGATTAATTATGACTTATTAATAGAATTTTATTTTTTAATAAACTTCAGACTAATACCGTAAATATAAAATTACTCTGGATTTCACTCAGAATGCAACATTTTTATGAGACTAATGATAAAACCAAAACCAAGCTATTTAATCTGGACTCATATTGAGTTTCATCCAAAGCAAAATCTAATTCGAAATAAGACAAATTATTATTTTGAAAATGCAATACCATATATTCTTAATTTTTTGGTATTTCATTTCAAAGAAAATCCCCACAGCGTTTGCAAAGGATGTTTTTATAATACAGAAAAAAATAAAAGGTTAACATAATTAATTATTCAGTAGTTAGACTAGTTAATGCTATTGCAACCGTGCGATTGAAATAACTGATTTAAAAATATAACATTTCACTTGAATTGTATTTTGAAATAAGTTGGATTTGAATTGAGATTTTACGATTGACTCTTCTCGGCTGTACTGGTGATTTTTCTCGTCCTCTGTCACGTATTCTATCGTGAAATATGGACGAGCGTGACGTTTTAGTAAAGCGCGTATGTCAACTAACATCCGCATCTAAGACCATGCTTGAATTTAACAGCGAATGACACACCGATGCGAGGTAAGACCGAGAAAGAGAGAAACAAATAACAAGGGAGGAAGGGTTGATGCCGGTGGATTGCGCGATACGTACGTCTCGGAGTTGCGAAGGGTGATACGGTGCGAAGAAGCAGCACAATAAGGGCGTCACGGTTCTGACATTTGTGTGGCTTGTAAGACTAATGCAGACCAGCAAAGGCCACGCAACTCAGCCACCGACGGAACACTCGATGGAAGGGTTGAACGTGTCCGGTCGGGAAATAACTTTCTTACCTACTTACGCCTTCATCTCCTGAAACCAACTAACTCACAGACGAACGTCTCGGAACCGTGTTTTCGTCAAATTCCGTTTATTTTTCGTACCTCTTAGCGAATTAATTGCGTTGAATTTTCAGGATATTTTATTAAACGATTTTGTTTTATAATAGAAAACAAGGACGAGCCATCGTGTTAAATATCTTTACGCAGCAAGAAAACTAAGTTAACGAGGTAAACGAATTTGTACATGATTTGGACTCTATCTATTTGGCTCAAGTGCAAAAGTTTGGTGTCAAGTTGGAAATGTGAATTCAACGCCTGTCAAAGAAAAATTTTCTGTTTCATAAAATTGTTCTTTTTTTCGTGGAATAATTGTCATTAAATTTTCACGCGTTTTGTGATGGATGCTTTTTTACAATTTCAACCATATTCGCGCAAAATACTGCCAACTTAAAATAGTATTTTTGTCGTGCAAAATCACAAGAGAATAAAAAAAACATAAATATTTCAGGCAAAGAAAGATGAGACACGATCACCTGGTTCCAATTATATCTTTATCTAAATGCAATGTTGATACACATTGCGTCCTTTTTCGATTCGCCCTACAATTGATTCGGCGGTTTTGTCCGCAATCTTTTCCTGGTGTAGATCCTTTGTAAAAATCGTTCCTCATGCCTGGATTCACAGTAAATTTTCCACCCAGGCACATGAAATATTAAAAAACGTTGCACGAAACCATTCGCAATTACCTGCTTTATCGTTGGACGTTTTTTTTGGATTCGATTTTCTTTTCCCGTTCTTTCAAGAAAAATCATTAAAAAGGAATTTATATCAACCCGGTTTGCACTCCGTGTCAATAATTTAATTATGTTCTATATAAAATCCCCACCGACCTTCTTACGAATTCGGAACGAAATAATCAATTGAAAGGAACATTTTCATAATAACAACTTTGCTGAGTTGTCCTGAGATTTTGCATATTTATTTTGCAAGCCAAATTTAGACTAATAACAACGTGAAGAAAAACAAAGAAAAACATACACAGTCGGCCTCACTCGTCATTTCGCGTTTCATATTTGAAGTGAAATATTGAATCATCGTCCCTGTTTTCCGTACCGTGACTCAAAATTGTGCGCGAATAGCGGTTGAAGAAACAACTGAAATTCGCACCAAATTATCATAATAAGCAGCTGAAACACGTTCCGCCGTAATCCCTGTCTCATTAATAAACAATAAATGCAAAAACTGCAGTAAAATAAGCGAATGCTCGGAACACGCTTCTGGCACGTGTTTTGCGGTAATATCGATGTGCAGATAAACGACGAGTATACTGAAAGTACGTGTCAGTATAAGGCATATAGACGACCGGTGGAAGTGTTTGGATCATCAAAGACATGCGATCTTGACGGGCTGTGCACACTGCTTTGCGTACAACGAAAACATTATGCGCTTGTGGGCGTGGCTGCACCACGCAAATATAAGCAAATGCGCATCAAAAATGTGTCACTTCGTTTCGTTATTATTGTCCGCGGTTATGTAAATGTACTATCCGAGCGCCTTCAAGTGGCCCGCGCC
>JABFOX010000799.1:0-14896 GCA_022817665.1 Axea sp. ZL-2020
AGGACTGCAGCTGTATAATGAATTTGGCTCCGGAGCAAACGATGAAATTTTTCCTCGTTGCTAGATTCACCCTGTAATTTATCTTACTTAATGTCACCGTTTCTTTACCTGCAATATGAGGGTACAATGAACGAAGGTGATGCTACAAAGCAAATAATGCGAGTATTTCTAAAAAGATTCATCGATCCGATCCCTCCCCTTCATTCACGCTGGATTCATTTTCATTTTCGACGACGTTATTAATAATGATGTAGATGCGCCTCGAATTGTGGGATATACATTTTTTTTTTCCGAACTTTACGAAGTCTTAGTAACGCGTGTAATTGCGTTTTTAGCTTTCTTTATTTGTGTAAGTGTGTACGGTTTATTACGAAAAATGCCAAATAAACGAGCATTTGTCTCTTCAAAGGTAATGTTTCGAATCAAATGACTTAGTGAAGTAATCGCCATTTTGCTTTGGCGATTGAAGAGTTAGAATAAATTCTAAAATATTTTGCCAAGGAATATCTCCCAATTATTGGGGCGATATTTGATTTTCTTGTTTCATTTAATTAAATGGGCAATTTTTACATTAAATTCGAACGTTAGAAACCCGCGTTTTAATCAGTAAGAATTCTTTTCATGAATTTTTATGCAGTTTTCGTTAATGACTGTACAATTATAAGTGAGTGGATTAAACTTAGTGTTTATACAGGCAGAGATAAAAAATACGAGAAGCGTAAGATATCGACAAAGAGATGTATTTTAGTTTAATCGTTATAACATTTGTAAATACATTTTAGGGCACTTAAATTGAAATATTCAAATCAAACAATTCATTAATACGTATCGTGCAATTTTTTTATTTATAAAAATATATATTATGGCTTCAAATAAAAGATTTGATATTAATGTTTAAGATACCTTTAAGTACTTTGCTCTTCGCTCAACCAAAATAAATTGCTCATATGTTTGAATACCTATTTAGTTATTTATTTGCTTTTTAATAAAGGATAAGAACCACAAAGAAACTAATGCAATTATTAAAACATGATAAACAAAGGCATGTTGATGACAAATAAAAAATACAGCTAAAATTTAATCAGCGAGTTAATTCATAATATGTGTGGCGCAGTTTTATTTCATTGTACACTGAAAATCATGGCGAATGAATATAGCAAAATTGTTTATTACAATACCACGTGTGCCACGATGTTATAATAATATTTTCCAATTAAAGCTATGAAGAATAATGCAAAAATGTCTCTTTATATATGTTTATAAGTTTTTAGTTATAAGTGTAATATATTTGTAAGATATACATGACTTGCTAAAAAATGCATTCAGAAAATGGATTCTTTGAAATCAGTGCAACATTCTTGCAGTGAAAAAAAATCTCTTTGTTATTAAAATAAATATTGTTTAACCCAGAAGTATCTCGTTGAAAAACAAAAAAAAAGTAAACATTATTTTTGAATGCACGATTTACTAGTACTAAACTATGTTCATTTCCTTTGGTGTTACCTTTGCCAATCCATCGCTGTCCAATTTGGCATTATTTCTTTGAAATTATTTAATTTACATTACAATTATTCGCCGTGATTCAGAGATTACAATTCAGTTGTAATATATTTCGTTTTGAGTTTTATGCCATTGCAACTAAAACTAACATCGGGTATGACTGGACTTGATGAATACATCGTTGATAAAATATGCAGCAATTGACGAAACGCGAATATGAAATGCGCGTAAGATTTGTCGAAATGGAAAGAAGGAAGAGATTGTTGTGGTTGAAAGCGAGCCGTAAATCAAAGTATGTTAATTCAAGTCGAGCTGGAGCTCGAGCTCTTGTTTTTACACCTCCTCTCCATTGTCTGCCGTGTTCCGAAGGGCCTCAGATTTTCTCGTTATCTTTCATCGGGTGTATTGCTCTTTTTTCAAATCGTGGCACGAAACTTCGTTGAAAAGTCAGCTTCAGTCTAGTCAGTTCTGGTGCTCGCGTTTCGACCGCGAAAAGATTTTTGCGAGCTTGAGAACAGGAAACGATTTTGAAAAATAGCCTCGCGTGCTGGGTGTATGAATCACCTCGAAGACAAATAACTCGTACTTTTCCACGTAAATCGTTTTAATATTTATTACGCAATATTAACGATGAAGGGAAAAATTATGCTAAGCGGGTGAAATTTATCGACACTCGATGCTCCGAATTGATGCAAACGAAGATTCATTTGAAATGAATGAATCCCGCACGTGGTGCGATTGATTTTTATACGGCTTTTATGGAGATTGAACAATTTCAATATTCACGCACTGACGATGCAAGGTTAATAACGATTCTTAAGTTGGTAATCTTTTTTCTCTTGTTTCGGTAAGAGTAATCGATTTGCTTGGGGAACTTTTGTAGATGGAAGGAAATCATCTGTCCTGATCATCGAACCAACAAAGGTCCGGGCAAGAATTGCTTTTTCCCACTATGAATTTAAACAATGGATCGAAGAACATGAAAAAGCCAAGAATTTGAACACGATGGCTAATGCTTAGTTTTTATCTTAGTATTTCTGCAAATTACAATTCTTAAAATTTTATCATTCAGTTGCATTGCTTAGCAACGCTGAATTTATTATGATTTCTTTGTTCATTTGCTTGCTGGGATTTAGAATGTACATTTTTTTAAATGTAAATTAATAATTTGCCAAAAATAATAATGATTCAAACATTATTTATTTTACATAACTAATTGAGATAATTAATAAGGTTAGTTATGATGGACATTATGGAGAATTGCATTATGTAAATCATTGCACAAATGTGTAACATGATTAAAACAATAATTAGTTAAACAAAATTACGTTATATAATGGCATATTTTAATGACGTTCGTATAAATTTACCGTTCAGAATAATACAGCGTTGGGATTGTGGAAAGAATTGTTTACTAAAATTCATGATTTAGTTGTTATTGCGATGTTTATAATTGAGCGTGATAAATATCGGCTAATTAAATTATTCAAATTTCAAAGTCAACTTTTGTCTTGCTTTCGTTCTTTGTTTTTTTTTATTTATTTTTTATCAAAGAATAATCATTATTGGTGATAAATTAGAGCACAGTTACAAGAATTCCTTTTAACTAATATTTTACGTGAACTTTTTCGCAGTCACTTTTCTTAAATTTGCTGTGACGAAAAACGTCGTGCTATAAAAACAGTTTTATGCAAAATTGTGACTCGTCGTTGGAAATAAATATGTAACGAGTGTCGGGTAACGCAAACGTGTAAAAAATATGTAAATTTATCTAAAACATTTTATGCGTTCACAAAAGGTTCTGCAGAAAATTCCCCTGATAAATATCACGTTTACAGATACATAAATAGCATTAGAATAAAATCTATATAAATTGCAAACCGAAATATTTTGTTTTAAAATCAAATGACAATGTATTTTTAATTACTTCATTTTGTGCTTGTTTATATTAGCATTGCTTATCAGTGTAGGAATCAACCATCGTGACAGTACTGGCATAGTTTCGAAAACCTTTCGGCAACGGCTGGCAAATAATCGATAAAACGATATGATAACCCTGTTATATTTGGTAATTATAAGCGCATTATATGGATCACACATATGAGACATTGCGTATACGTTATGTATTGAGTACACATAAGTCATACATGCATCGTACAAAAGACACCAAACTTGACCTCAAATTAACCCTCCCCTACTTCTAAGCTCCAGCACTCCCCTTGTGGATTGGCCGGGGACAAACTTGGAAATGAGAACGTTCATTTTTTATTGCAGCGGCGGGTGTATTTGCATGATTTTTATCGTTTTGTGCTTTAATCAAAA
The DNA here is from genome assembly GCA_022817665.1 of Axea sp. ZL-2020. Lineage (NCBI taxonomy): Eukaryota > Metazoa > Arthropoda > Insecta > Hymenoptera > Scelionidae > Axea > Axea sp. ZL-2020. Next base: position 3,823 of record JABFOX010000799.1, read on the forward strand.
GTTGTAACAGTTTAGAGTAAACATTTAACATTATTAGATCGAAAGACAAAGGTTCAGAAATCCAAAGATAAATTCTAATACATGATAATAAATACAAAAGCAAAAAATAATGTAGTGCATTTTAATTTTCTACCAAATCTGATATAGCATCAGACATTCCCTTTAGCGAATCATATTTCATTCGTAGCTTACTACTTTAAAAATACAAAACGAAAGATGCGCTGACCTAATTAATTGGTAAATTGTGCTAGTTTTACACTCAACCCGCTGTTGTCCTTATTATTGTTCATTTTTCTCGAAATTGATTAAAAAATATAACTTCGAGTAAAAAAGAAAAACTGAATTTTCATCAAATCTAGCAACGATTCAACGTCTTTACACACGTATTTGTCTCTTGCACGAACTGATACCGAGCTAAAATTTGTACGCGAGCAAACAATTGTTTATCGTGCTTCAAACTTTGCTTATGCAAATATTGTTTGAATGATTAATATACAATGAATTCCGGCAACGGTTAAAAGTAGGTTGAGCGTCCATTTTGCACGAGACTTAGGACCATACGTGTCTTCTCATTGGGAAGAGTTTATCTTGAAAGAATGCTGAAAACTGGTAACTCAGCCAAAAGCAATGGATTTGTTTTATCGAGCAAAAAAGAGTTAGCTGAAGTAAAAAGGAGAGAGACGAATGAGAGACGCGGTGTTCGAGCAGATAGGGTGACAAAGAGCGCTGCCGGGAGTATGGAAACCAGGGGTGCCGCGCTCTGGGTCGATGTTACTAGTTATACAGACAACTACTGGTACATTTATATCAGCGAGAATGTGTTCGTATATTATCTCTCCGTAAAAGCACGCAAGGTTGCCTCGAACGCACGCGCATTTTCACTTAGTCTGCGAGAATTTACGCGTTGCTGAACAGCAACTGGCAAAACAGACAAGTCTAGGGAGATCTGTTTAGCGGAGTAAACAGTTCGGATGATTGACGTTTTCCCACATTCATCCTCGATTATTGCAATGATTTTGTTATTAGGATAAATATTTGATACCGAATTAAGAGAAATATTTGATACTCAATTAAGATAAATATTTAGTGAGATTTCTTTGTTTTTGTTTCGATGTTTTACATTCTTCAAAATGTTAACGGAAGATTAAATAAAATAAAGCAGAATGAAGCGGGATCAAAATGGAAAATGAAATATTAATGACAAGTTCAAAATCAATGTCACGTGTTATTTATTTTATCACGTGTATCAAAAATAACTGTAAAACACTTGTGTATGAATGCGATGGTGCAAAATTTAGTTGAGACAGTTGGAGTAACGTACGCGTAATGAAAGATAGATCAGACGAAGTCAAGAAATCAAATATTAACTGTAATCTTAAAAATGCGCTGGATACAAATTTTAAATTAAACGAGTGTGTAAAGAAGATTGCATCAATGGAATTCAAAATATATTTCAATTGCAAGTTAAGTTACAAATATTTTACATTAACGGTATTAATAACAAAGGTCTGCAATTTTTGTTACGTTATAAATCGAATTTAACGTAAATTATACCTACGGCATCACCCCCCACCCCTCCACTTGAGTGCGTAACCCGTAATGCATTTTCGATGCGTTGTTACACAGAGAAAATTGTTTTCGGAGTTTTATTGTTTTTCTCTTGACTCTGTGACGTTGACTACTTTCACGGAAATCTGCAATTCGATTTTGAATTTTATAATTTTTGTGAAAGCAAAATAATTTGATAAACACATTTGCCTCGTTAGAGAAAGAAAAGCAGACAACGGCGAACAACCGCGGGAAATAAATAAATAAATGAACGAAAAAAAATGGGACGAATAAAATTCGTTGAAAGCGGTGTATGACGTTATAGCTATGACCGCGGTGGAGGCAATATTACATTGCCACTAACAGAATCGTGTTTGTCAGGCGCTCGCAATTTTTTCCAACGTAATAAATGTTCTCGTTTTATTCAGGTCATCAAGTTCTTTCTTACGCGCATAGGATTAAAGGAAATATGAATCGATGCTATTGCCATTCTTCATGTGATTTGATCTCGCGGGGAATGCGCAGCGGCCAAAGAGAGTCGGGCTTTATCTCGAAAGCATTATCGTCGATCACCGTCACTCCCGCCTTGATAATGAGCCATAAATTCAATTAACTGTACCAATGTCACGTTTGACGAGAGAGTCCTTGTACGGGAAATTGGCACCGAACTATCAACAAGACGCAATCTATAATTTTGCACTAAACGTTCCTCTTTCGGAACACGCTTCAGAGGTCAGATTAGATTCAGATTTATGTTCTTCGTTTTTGAAATGTATGATTTGTATAAATAATTCAGTCGTCAAATTGTTCAGTGTTCAATAATTTAAAGAACGTAATGTTAGTGAAATACGATGCTGAATGTGCGGTGCATTATTTAATTAAATGCAATTAACAATAATTTTACATTTGAATTAATTTGGAATACAAAACCTTAGTCGATGAACGACTGCTGAATTTTAATTCCGTGGCAAAGTTATTTGCAGAAATAAGCTGAATTAACAATTTTCGAGAGGGTTAACTTAATTCATGTACACTTGAAACGAGTTTGAAAGTTCCTCGAGTGAGCGTAAGCACGACCTTGGAAAGAGATCTGAATTCTCTCATTGGCCTCATTCGTTTGTCACGAGCACTTGCGAAGTGAATATATCTCTGGGGTATCACTCATGAACTCTTTGCAAATTACAAAATGCAGTATTTGTCAACGTCCGACTAGTTCCTCCCATCTTAATTTCAATTTTTTTTATATATTTATGTTGCGTCGACAAAATTAACTAAATTAAATTTTCTAAATCATTTATTCACAAGGATTTGCCAATTGAACAAAAGCTTTTGTATATAATTTATTTTAAAAAATAACAAAACATTCTTTATATGTATATATATATATGTTATATTGTAGCTTTACGTACAAAATGTTATACTGTAGTTTTAAAATAGCAAACAACGTACAAATCTACTTCTTTTGAATGCAATTTCTCAAAATTCTTGATGAAATTTAGTTGAATGTTCGAAAGTTTTGCTCTATATTGTTACTGAACAAGTCTAATTTATTTTATAGGCGACGTTGAAATAAATAATATGAAACGAAATTCAGTAAACTTACGGTGACTTAAAATAAACTGATATATTTGACTATAAAGTATAAATTATTATGCGGTATTTTATTCGCATGTGTAATAATTAAAATAAATATGATAATAATTCAAACAAAGATTTCCGCTGTAAAAGAGATGGTAATTTTCATAACATGTCATGTAATTCAATTCAATCAAAATTTAATGAATTTCAACATAAGTATCGTAATTTTACACTTAATATCGACGACATTTTGAGGTTGCTTCTGATTGATACGAAATATAAATTATTCAAATTAAAATTTTCACTGACATTTTTTGATTGAATAGTTTTAGTACGTTATTAAGAAAAAACAATATTTCAGTCAGCACTAGAGATATTATTTCAATATTATGCAAAAAAGATACTTAATTTGCAGCTGCCAACTTTCTAGATCTAAATAACGGAATGTCATTGTTTATTATTTGTTGTTGATGGAACGAATTAAAATATATATGTTCGAATATACTTTCAAGTGCAAAAATATGCATCTTGTAAAAAAATCGTATGCTTTTTTTAACAAGATATTTCAAGCTAAATAACACAACATAACATGGCATTTTAAGTTTAATTTTACTTATCAATAAATATAAAATAAAATGGAAACTACTTTTTTAATATTATTTTTATATATTTATTTTACGTTAAACACATACATTATTGTAGAATAATTCTATTGCAACATTAATCGATGCTATTCGCAAGTCCATTATTATGACTTTATTACGAAAGGAAAAAATATTAAAAATATTTTATACTCACATTTTACATGATTTGTTAACATTTATAACTTCACAGCTTTGATTTGCAAAGATACAAAAAATTATAGGATCAGTGTACACCAGTTATCTTTCTTTTCAGGTCATATTTTCAAAATGATCAACGAAATATTTATTGTTTAGTTGTTTTTATTCATGACAAAGTAATTTTAAATTTAAAAGTAATTACAGATAATTTAAAGAAACACGTAAAGTTTGTTGATTCTAAGATTTTTTGATGAAACAAATTATTCTGAAGTTGATTAAGTAATTGACGTATCAAATTAATGTTTTACCAAGTACCGTTACGCATTTCAGGTATCCTACTAGTTAGGATTATTTCACTTCAGAAAAAACTAATTTTAGTTGCTTTTATCATCTATTCACAAGAATTAAATTCTTAATTTTTGTCTTTTATGTTACCGTTGTTTGTTCCGTAATAAAATTCACCTTCGTTCGTCAATTACATTTTTACCATTACTTTATTCAAAATTATATAAAATTAATTTATATGATAATTGGACTATTTATATCAAGAACAAAAGCTTCAAAAACGTTCGTTCTTTTTTAAAATTTTAGTCATTCCTGCAATGAAGTATTACTTACTTTACATATAGAATTTTATCAACATTTCTGTACATAACATATACTATTTAAAATGTAAAATTGTACTATTAATAAACGAACAATATTATTCATATATTCTTTATACAGTTTTGTGAGAGGAAATAAAATTAAATTTCTTTATTTTTGTTGAAATTTGAGCCTAACTGTACGAACAAAATATTAAGAAATATTAAAATGAATTAAATTATTGCTTATTGAAATTATATGCAGGATTATTCTACTCTAATTTATTCTTATTGTATAAAATTAAATTTCTTAAATCTGTTTTGCATAATGTTTGCTTATTATTTGAAATATAAGAATGTCCGTGATCGCTATGTCTCTGCCTTAACGTTTAAATATTCTAAACGTTGTTTTATTTTCCATTCGCAAAGACAATTAAATTAACGAGTAAAAAAATGTATCTTTTATTGTTTATATCGTTTTATCGTTAAATAACATAAATATTGCACTAATAACGACGAAAGTATTTATTTAAATCAACGTAAATATTTATTTCAATAAAAACACAAAATGTTTGTTCATCTCAAATCATTATTTATTTATTTTATTCAAACTGATCTCACAAATTTAATTGAACTAAAGATTGACCTAAAATGTAATGTTTTACTTTGAAAAACAAATCAATATTGACTTTGTACAATTGATATTAACTCTTGATATTTTATTTGTTTAACACCCAATATATATGAAGTTCAATTTATTACGTGTACGTAATGTTTATTTTAATACGGATGATTCGATATTACATTGCCACATATGAAATATGTAACAGTACAACAGTCAACATTACACTGCTATTCGTAGACTAAGCATACATGTGAAAATTCAAACATTAAATAACAATTAATTTAAATTTAGGAAAGTAATCATTCAATATTAAGTTTCGCGTTAAAAATAAAATCCACAACATGTTTGTATTAATAATACTGTAATAATAAAATTAATGTTAAAACACTTTCGTGATCAAACAGTTTATTTTGTTTTACTGCACTTTCTGATAATTTTCAGAAGTTTTAATTTGTACGACGCAGATTAGTGAATTAATTCTGTCACGATTATCATGAAGTGTGGTAAAATTATTTATTTCAATTTATTCGCGCGTTAAATTAATACTGTGCTTATTTAAAATATATGAACGCTTATTTATGCAAAAATTGTTCCTACATCATAATAATCATAAGAAGAAAACATTATCCTATGATTATCATAATACTTTGTAACATAAAAAGTTCCAATTTATACTTTAAACAGTATGTTTTTATTTCTCGAATGGTAATAATTTTATTGCAATTTTTCGAATTTAACTCTTTTATTCGATCAAAAATATTTTTATTTAAATAAACAAATCAGCTGTGCAAAGTTACTTTCTGTGTACCGTAAAATCTCTGTTGACAAACAAAAAAATTTATTTTAGAGCACAAAGATTTAAGGTACAGCGGCATCAGAGCTGCAAGGTTCTCTTCTTTTGTCAGTATTAATTCCTATTAACGTTGAATGTGTTATCTCTTACTAGTCCTAAAATGGTATTACATTTGCAGCCCTGCGACACTGTATTTAAAAAAGTTAGATATTGTACAATCATTTCTTTTGATATATGTTTTTTCAGTTTAAATTATTTCAGAATAATTTTCGATTATTTGATAATAACTTTGCAATAAAAGTACGAATCTTAACGAAAATGTTTGCAAGTTAATATATTTCAGTTAGTATTTCCTGCAGAAGTGTTTGTGTTTATCTTTACCACGCAGTTTTGAATATACATTGAAAATGCCGTGTAATGAATAACAATGATTTGAATTTAAAATACTTGTTTATTACATCTCATTTTTCGCACAATTTCTAAAAACTTGAATGTTAAGGAAGTAATAAAAATATCAGCCCCGTTAACGTCAATTAGTGGAGAAGTTAGCTCGCTAACCGAGCACGTCCTTTGTCTTCTCCTTTCGCAGTGCAAATTAAAAGTTGGTCGCGTCGTAAATTGTATTAAACTTGGCTAAATAATAGTAAACAAATCCGTTTTTCGTGGCAGGTACGAAACGCAAGACCGATGGCGAAAGTCGCTTCGACGTCGCGGAATGAAAATAGGTCCGAAACGCAGGATTTGGCTTTCTGCCAAAGCGTTAATTCGAAGCGTGATCGCAAAAACAAAAGCTCCGTCCACCCTGGTTTTCCGTCGTCTTTCTCCCGCGCACAAGTTTTTATCCATCGACTTCGTGTCCTCGATTCTCTGGGGATTAATAGAAAGTCCAGGGTCTATTTATCATCTTTCTACGGAGCTTGTCAAGATGTCTTCCGCCGTGGCGATAAATATAGTCCGCGCGAAAAAAGCGCCGCAAGACGTCGTCGAGATAAACTTGCCCGACTCCGTTGTTTAGGTATGATAAACAAAATCAGATATCATCGGCTAATGAACCGACGAATTATTGTTTCAAATGAAAAACAAGAAAAGGCACGACGTTCATTTTTCTTTCTCCGCGACGTAACGTTTAATATTCAACTAAATGTGACTGTGACGGGATAAAAATGATGAAAGAAACGTTGCATGTACGAAACTACGGGTATGTCAAGAATTTTTATACAAGTTCATTTCTGTGGAAATTTATACAGAAATAAGAAAAGGTACCAGATCAGCATGCGAGCAGAAATTTAGTTGTCAAAAGTATGATTTTTCCAGACTCCATTTTAGCTTGTGAATTATGAATATAGACTCTAAAAAGGAATGTACAAAACACGAAAAAAATGTCCTCGATTTAACGTTATTGAAGGTACTTGGCGCAACGTGGAGCGTGTTTTAGAAAATATAGCTGGTTACGAAGAGGGTCGAATTCTGCAATGGGTATTGCAGGTGAAAAATTCTTTCTTGATGTCGTATCGCATTATCGTTGAAACCTATTGAAAACATTTCTCAAGGAAGGGCTAGGTTGATACCAGTTTTAGCTCTGCGCCGAAAACGAACTAAGCGTCAAAGACGTTTCTACGCTTGCACGAAAAATTATGAGTCATGGAGTTTGCAGTTTTTTTTCAGATATTTTTACGTTGCAGAACTTCAATAATTGGCACACCAGATATGTCGCCTTACTAGTGAGAAACACAAAATGAGTGAGAATTATATATTATGTTCTCAGTTTGTACCATAATATTACATTTTTCATCTAAAACAGATATAATCTGTCAAAGTTTCATTCAACCGAATAAAACGTAAGATAAGTACCAAGGATTTCTGTATTAATCGTGCGTTCCAAGTGTACAAAACAGGTTTTGAACAAACTTCGTTTCATAATAAATAAAAAAAATGTATTGTTTAATAGTTGAGTAACAAGATACTATCAATGAGAAATATAATATCAATGAAACATACAATTTTAGAATTGTGTATCAATTATGCGAGGAGTTTGTACCATAAGAATTTTTGTACATCAACAGAAATATCACGTTTTCAGTATGGCACTGACTGTACGAATAGCTGCACCGAAGCATTCATCTCGTGTACCAATAAAACAAAATAAAGGTTCAGAAGTTATGTGCTAATTATGTGTTACACGACTGCATAAAAGGTTTTTATGAAATTAAACTAGCCTTTAGACTAGCCTGGCTTGCCTTCGGGGTAACTTTCGACTTTTTTTTACGTCTATCTGAAGTTATAAAAGGGGAACCGTGAAAAATTAATTTTATGTGTAATTTTTTGTCCGAAATTTAATGTCCTAAACATTCCGTGACAAAGGTTGTGCAAAGGATCGAGAGCATTAAATAAAAATATTTGCTGTTAAACTGCAAACGCAAACTCAAGTTGTGTATGAAAGCCCAGAACATAAATAATAAATGACTTTAATAAATTGTTTTTGAATCTAACTTTTATTATACCGCATTAATGAAAACGGCTTTGAAAAAAGTTTTAAGTAGTGCCAAAGCACATAATTAGAATATAACTTACCGGGTAATTGCTTTTGGTATGTGAAATAATTGCTTGTGTTTATCTATCTACGCATTCAACGCTAAGTCGTACAAATAATGTGCTTAGCAATGTAAAAATATTAATTTTGCAGAATATAAATTACGATATAAATAACGTACAACTGTAATATAAACGATTCAACCATTTATGTTTTGGGGTGCAGTTTAGCTTATTCGTGTTGTGCCACTTATGTAGTATTATATCTTTTCTTTATTTTAGAATATAAAGATGTTGTGCGAAGACAGTATTACAAATTAAAGACAAGCATTGCAAAGAGATTAACGCACTTTAAATAGCAATTGAAAGTTTCAGAGCGAAGTAAAATTAAATCTCCTTTTGTAAAGATAAACAATATTCTTATTATAATAAATAAACGTACAAAGACTGACGTATTTATAACTGACTATAATAAGTTAAAATTCATTAACTGGTTTTCACAGACATCATTTATTAATAAATTCAATTTGAAAATAAAAAAAAAAAAACAAGAAAGAAAACAATGCGAGCACTAATTTTGTAATTGTACAATTAGAAGAAATAAACAAACAAGAAATTTCGTTTCCGAACTAAATAGCATCTTAAAAATTTTCATGGTCAATTAGCGAAGAAGATAGTCTTTTAGTCAATTGAGACAATTGTCATTTCAAAGTGCTATCAAAGCGTGCTATTCTTCGGATCTCTGACCAGTAATTTGGACTTTTGAACGCACAAGCGATTTCTCCAGGAATGAGTCTACGTAACGGTCGTATCGAAAAGAAAAGTCACCGAGTGTTTTGTGTTGAACATCAACGGTCCCGGGGTAGGGCTCGCATAGAACAATGAAACGGTCCTCCTATGTAATTATTGTCTCGCTTACTGACAAGGCCGGGGGGTCTTCTCCTTTCATGAAACGCCGTACTCGTGCTCCTCGCAACAAGTACAAGAGAGATATTCGTTCCACGCACACGCTTACGTACGAATGCACACGTACCGTGAAACCGCTGTAATGTAGGTCCGGATTTTATGAGCGAAATATTAGTTATTAAACAAACTTCAGCGTATTTGCCTAGGAGCGTTTTGCGCCACGGCTAAACTTCTGTTCTAACATTTCTAATTCACGAAGACTTTAATTTGAGAATGAACAAGAAGCGACTCAGTTTTGGCAGTCGCTCGAACTGTTTAGAACGCGAAATTTCACTTTATTGGGTAGAGCTGGATTCGTTCTTGGAGAACGAATCATTTAAGGTCGCGCGGTTAAGGAGAAACCTTCCCTCCTTTAACGGAAATTAAAGTGGAAGTATCCAAAATGAAGATCCTCCAGGAAATGAAAAACGAAATTTCATCTTCTCAGAGAAGTCGCGTTTTCGCGTTGCACTTGGTAAACAACTCACTTTTCAAGCCAAAATTCTTTCGTGCGTCTTTCATTGTTCACAGTTCTATGGAACATAGCGCGAAATGCAATTTTGTGTGTAACGCTGCTTCGCGTTGCTGAAACCATGAGCAACTTGTTACGGTATTTTGTAGTATAGGTTAATACGTGTTTTGAATTGTAATCGACTAAAAATTGCCATCATTTTATTTACCAAAACTATATGTATTGAAGAATTTTGATCAAGCTTTACAAATCAAACATTTATTTGAGGAAAATATTTAATTGTGTGGATTAACTTTTGTTTAGTCATTTTATTATTATCAGATATAAAAATGATTTTTAATCATAAAATTGCTTCGGTCGATTAAATTTAAGCGTTTCTATCACAATTATAAATTCTTCGCATTTCAACGTTCGGATTTCTCTTGCTTCAATTCGTTTAACTAGAGTATGAATGAATCGAATAGTATTCAATTTTTTTAATTCTAACTGAATGTAAAAAATATATATAACATTGGTACAAACTCCATGATTTTTATCATCAAAAACTACTCTTTTGACAGAAAATTAACTCATGATTAACTGTTGCATATTTAACTTAGTATTATGCTTATTGCACTTGAATCTTTTTGGAATAATAATTGCTGTGATAAATGAACTATTTCTAAATTTAAATGCTTGCAGCAACATACGTGACAAGTTTTTTTCTGTTTATTGTAAAATGAAATATTTGATTAATTTTATTCCGTAAAATGTTGCTTTGCCCAATACTTTGATTCTAAGATATAAACAAGTATTTGAACCAAATCGTAGAAGCATCACCTTACGAATGAAACCTGTCTAATTTTAATGTAAGACCTCTGCAGAAGTTTCGCTGCATTTCTCTTAAAGCATCTCTGTCGAAAAATACGTTCCGAATTCTTACAGAGTGCTACAAATTGACAGTTGTATCAGGTTTTGTTCTTTTTTTTTTTTTTTTTTTTTTTTTTTTTCTTGAACGCGACACCTACAAACCCCGAACATTTCTTTTCTTTGACGCCTAGCCTGTCAGCTCCGACAAACAATATAAACTCCAAATTGTACCGCGCGCCCACCCCCCGCCCCTGTTTCGCGGGCTCGCAAGGGCTGGCCCTCGCGGGGCATTTTCTTCCGTTGGCGTGGTTCTTTTTCACCCATTCCAGCCACCCCACCCGACAGGAAAAGAAAATTCGAGGTAAAGGG
>JABFOX010000800.1:0-14894 GCA_022817665.1 Axea sp. ZL-2020
GATAAAACACAACTCAACTTGTCGAAAAAAGTACGGAGTATTAATTTATTATGCAGATGATAGTACATAATAATTCTGAATAACCATTTTTAAAATTTTATTAAAATATTTATAACTATATATTTTGAAAAGTTATGAATATATATTATATTATACAATTATATACAAATTAATCATTCGTATAAAAAAATAATTAATTAATGGATCGAATTATCAGAATTTAATTATAATTTAATTTAATTCAAATAATTATTTTGTATATTATTTGATTAATTTATCGTAAATTATTTAACTAGTTAATTATAATTAATATAAAGTTGTATTATCGCATTACGATTATTATATCTGAATACTAAAATCCTGTCCATAGATTTATTATAAATTGTAAAAATGATTATAAATATATTATTCGAATGTTATCACGTTTAAAATTATACTATACACATGCTTATGACAAATTTAATAATTAATTCGTTATTATGTTTATTTGATACTATTATAAAATTCATTTCTAATTAATTGAAGTAATATAAGATTTCAAAAATGCAAAAGAATCTTTTTTTCTTTTTTCTTTTTTTTTTTTAAATAAGAATATCTCTGAAAATTTGTTAAAACCAAAAATAAAATACAGGAAGAAGTCTAATTCAGCTTATAAATGTTAAAAATAATATTTTTAATTATTATTTTTGATACATTTAATATGTTCATACTAATATGATATTTTTGATAATGTAAATTTATTTTTTCATTTATTATTTTCTACATGTTTGGCATCGGTTAAAATTTATTTTGCTACAAAATCAGTATTGAATAGCATAATTAGTAACGTTAGCTTTTATTAGATCAATTATTATAGCATTGAAATAAAATTAAATTTTTATTTTAATTAAAACACATTTAAATACGTATATTAACTTCTTGAATAATACGTCAAATCTGTTACATCTGACGTGGATCTTATGAATGCCTTCAATTTAAAATTTAATGTAATAACTTAAATATAATCTGATACATTTAATTGAATAGAATCAAAGTCTGATATGACGTTCGCATCAAATTAATTACTGAATTACGAATATTAAATAAAATTTAATGTAATATAATTATCGTATGATCTAATATTATATTTAAGGTCGAATCACCATAAACGCGTTCAATTTACAAATATAATAAAATGTGTTTAAGTTATTCATGTGCGTTAAATATACATCAGCTCTAAACAACAATGATTAAAAAATATTCTGCTTTAGACATCATAACGTCGTATTTGCTATGAATATGTAAGAATAAATATAAAATGAAATATCAAACCACTTTTTCATATATCAGATCTAAGATTCCATCTCATGTTATGTTTAACCTCGAGTTTTACAAAAAATTGTGTTGTGTTATTTTTATAATTATTATAAAATAAAATCATGCTGAAGTAAATAATTAGAACTAAAAAAAAGATAACATATTGGAAACCTTATACATATATATTGACGTATATATGGTCTATATCAATATCTCAAAGGACAATGAAACATGCCAAATTACGTATAATCATTGAACAGAATAAACGTGTTGAATAATTTTAATATATAATAGCATATAAAAAATACAGCAAAATGAATTCGGCATCTACTATTTAAATACTGCATATTATTGATCGTACGAAACATTATTAAATTGCCTATTTGCGGAGCCAAGAATTTTTTATAATTAATTTTAAAGAATATATTTATAACATTATTTTGATGAGACTCCGAACAATGGTAACTCTGTAGGATTAACAAGTATTTAGCATGTCGAACTATTAGGCATTATAACGAATTTGCGAACTGATTTTGAGGACAGGATCAATCGCTTCGTTGTATGCTGTAACACTATATAGATTGAATTCTGATTAATTCGTATTGTGTAATTTTATATACTTTATAGACCAATGATGTTCTTGATTACGATATAAAATTCATTGCGTGTTGTTAAACGAGTAATTTAGGTGCACCTCTTGCGTGAACGTTGTGCAATTAATTACAATAGTAATTATATATTAAAATAATTTTACTTTAACTCATCATTAAATACTCAACTTTAATCGTAAATCGCAATGATATAATTAAATATTTAAAAAAGACAGAACAAAAAACACTAAACATAAAAATCACTAAATTACGAAAACTCATATCGGATTTGTCCAATCTTGTATTTTTTCCATTCTTATATTTTTGATGAACCACTTCATGTATTACGTGGTTATTACAAATACTTGTAAAAGAAGTGAGTGTCAGGTAGGCATAATGTTTGCATAAGATATTTGTAAAATGTGTTATGTACTGAAATTTGATATAATTTTATTATTACATTGTGCCCTTAAAAATTTTTTCAGATATACAAAGCTATTGCAGAGCTATAATACGTGTACTATTTTGTTTATAAGACTATACATACACACATCATACACAACAGCTTGTACAAAAAATAAACTTTCAAATTTACTAATATTTTTTAATTTCATTAAAAAGTAAATAACCTAAATCTGAATGAAATTCTTTGTTGCAATAAAATTTAATCTGTATAAAACATTGTAGCTGACATTTATGAAAAATTTCATTAATATACCTGATTGTTAAAATCTATATTTGTTCGCACCGGCCGATGGTGCAATTTCTGCGGTTGCCTGAAGTTATTCCCAAGAGGAGCTTTTGGATTCGATTTATCACCTTGCATCAATTTCCTTAATCCGAGAAGCTATATCCGAAAGACATAAACCAATTAATTAATTATCATGCAATCAAGCCCTGGTATATCGCTACGTAAACAATTAAAAATTGGGTATTATTTCAATTTTGTTTATTAAGGAAAGAAGACTATCTATCAAATACGTTTTGTTGAACATTTTTCTTTTCTCTGTCCTTTGATTGAAAAACGAGCAGATGTTTAATAGAATTGACACGTTGAATAGAATCAGCATTTTTAGAGTAATTAATTGAACCGAAAGGTAGAAAAAGTAAACGCAGTTCTAGCTGCAAAACCTGGAAGCTATTGCAATAAATTTGGACTTAATTTTTGGTTACGTAATGAAAGTGTCAAGCGGGCAACAAAATATAAGGCGGAACTCACCTGCTGCTTCGTGATGTATATGGGCTTGTTTAGAATGATCCACGTGGTGGTTTCGTGGCAGGCTGGCATGGTTGTGGAGCCATCGTATGTCATGTAATGTGTCGTGTCCGGTAACAGTTCTCGCACCGCGAAACGTTTAACGTCAACGGCCTGCCCTGTACAATTAATTCAATCGATAACGTCAATCTGACACATTTCATATAGACGTACGATGCGTATCTACAAATTATTCGTGTGTACATTTTCAATCAATTTTTTTCTGTTTTTGGGGCAGTGAGGTACTTTAGGTCCTTGACTAAGCCATGTCAAGTTCAATCGGGTGTTCTCGCTATACTGAATAGAGGTAAATGTTAGTCTTGTGTGATTTTGCTTTAAAGCACAATTGTCTATTCAGAATCCATATCTATCTATCTCTAAAAATAAAGTAATATTTATTTGGAATCATGGAATTTGCATTAAGAAAAAAAATATATATTTAAAATGTTGCTACAAAATATTTTTATATTTTTATTCAGAGTGATAATTCGTTAAAAAATGTTTGTAAATATGATGTTTAATGTGCTGATATTTGTCGAGATTTAGTTAAAATTGTTTATAAGGAATTGAAACAACATAGCGTCAAATTTTTCGTTTACGAATTTTATATATTTATAATATTGTCGGATATTATTTTGTCGGATTTTAATTTTATAGGATATAACATAAAAGTTTATTTGATCAATGGTAAATCAATGTTAAACATTTTATGTGCGATTTATAAACAAATACTAGGAGATTTTACATACTTATGTTATTTTATAAAGACGAATTTTCTTTAAATATTATTTTTCACTTTTAGCATATAAATTGTCCGTTTCATTTCGACCATGTGTCAATGTTTACATTTTTAAATGACACCAATTTGTGCTGCTAAATAAATGTTTGTATAAACAAATGTAATGTTTGTGATATGTATACCATACTAAAATTGAAATTACTAAATTAAAATTTAGTAATTAAATTATAAGAATATTTAATAATAAACTCTTCAAAGTGCTTTTAATGGCTAAGCATATACATTTTCAATAATTATAAATAAATATTTTCCTTTGTATATAATTATGCATTTGTTTCCACATGCTAAAATGATATCAAATATTTAGTAATTATTTTAAATTAAGGAATTATTTTTCGTTTGTGTTTAAAAGTGTTATTTGTAATTATAGCAATGCTGTACTTTTAAAACTTTCTACTTAAAATCATTTTTAAATTTATTACAATTTGTGTAGTTTTTCTAGGATTTTAAACTTCAAAAATAAAAAACGTTACATTTTATCATACAATGATAATTCCTTTTTCAATGATAATTACAGTAATTTTCAAATTTAATTCTTTTTTCAGTATTGCTCGACCACCGTGTAATGCCATTTAAGTACTTTTCAGCCATATTTCTTCATTAATGTTTAACCTTTAAGTTTTCTTGGCCTTTTTTTTACAAATTAAAGAGAACATTCGAGCCCCATAAAATGTACGCTTTTCATACCAATTATGTCATTATCATACAAATAGACCAACGACTTTTGGCTACTATGATAATACATGTGATAACTTTTAGCAAGTTTTGAAACATTTCTACATGAATTTCAAGCTTTGGAAATTTATTGATTATCCGAACTTAAGAAAATTTTAAGAGTTTCCTTCAAACATCAGATTGTATTAAACAAAGCAAGCCATGAAAATGTAGATAAGAGTATAAAACGTTTTGATGAAAACTTTTTTCATTTATCATGTATTTAGTACAATTTATAGCGTTAAAAATTGTAATTTTACAGTTTTGACTTTTGCAATCCATCAGCGAGACAATTAAACGCTAATAATCCTTTGCGCCGACGCAGTATCTTTTTGTACGATTATTCTCCATATATTCATGCACGCACGTTTACTGCACTTATTTATCTCAATCCATTTATCGATCTACTCGGTTGTTTCATATCTTACCTCTGTACGTGACTTTGTCCAGCTGATCTGTGAGTGATCTCAAACTTGGGTTAGAGAGATCACCGACCTGAAAGAATACCATAAGTATCGAATATGTATCGAGATAAACATGTATCTTGATAATGAATCAGCTATCGTGATAAAGTGTGATTTCAAACGCAGATTAGTCACGTACCTGCAACAACAACGACACAGCCACGATCCCTTGCGCTCGCAGCAGAGCGTCCGAAAAGTTGTTGTACAGCTGAGAATTAAATCCATAAATCTGAATCTGCCAACATACGGAAATGAATTAGATGCCCGGAGAACAACTTTGTGCTATAATTATCAATTACAAATTAAAATTGTTCATTTGATGTTAGTGACTTAAATTTATGAGAAAGATTACAATCTAAAAATATTCAAGCGTTTGAAGGTGGTTGATACGAATGTTTAACAGCAATAAGGAGTTCACATTTGTTGTTTTGGATATTTCAAAATTCGTGCGATATTTAGGAAAACAATTACAAATTAAAATTATTTGAGTATCACAGTCTGGTTAAGCGAAATTTATGATAACAATTTTTGAGGAAATAATTACACTCTGAAATGGTATAAATATTTGCATTCTCTTACATTGAATCCTCTAAATTTTGAAAAAACGGCATTTCCAGCTACAATTAAAACTAATAGTTATTAGAATATTGGTTAAATTAAATTTTGCAGAAAAAACACTCAAAAAATCTATCTGTTAAATGGGTCATTATAAAAATAATTAGTATATTTTAATTATTATTAAACTCAAATAATTGTATGATTATTATATTTTGATTATGTGGAAGTCCAAACATTTAAGGAAACAAGTAGATAACTCAAATATTTTACATTAGATAACCTAAACTTTTTGGAATAATTTACAAGAGACGATTCAAGGTGTAAAACGGTTTTTATGTAAATTTTGGAAATCAATCGCAACTGAGAATCGTTCAGTTATTTTATTCACCTGAATGAAACAAAAGGTTTTGCAAACTTTCAAATGATTAGAGAACGGGGAATAAAAACGTACCGAAACTAATAAAAACAACGATTCTAACTTTTTTGTTTTGAAAGTTTATAAATCTTTTCGTTCGATTGAGGTTGACTAAAAATGCAGCAGATTTTGTTTCATAAAATCTTTTTCTGCGTGCCAAGATTGAATAGCTCTTTTATTTAAAACTTCATATCACAATACGTTCCATCATTTTCTGATGTTATCGTATCAATCATTGTAAAATTTGGAACATTACGTAGCGTGACTTACTTCAGCAGGAAACGCATAACCATCGACGGTGTGCTCGCTGCCAACCTTATCGTCCATGCCATAATGTAGATGGATCTCATGAAATTGATAACGGTAGCTGAGTGGGCCTCCTGATATATTGACGGTATGTTTCGTATCGTCAACGAGGAAGACAATGCTGTGACCAGTGTTGGTCAAAATGCCGCTGACGCGATGTTTGTCCAAATGAAGCACTTGTAAGTTAGGATCAAATAGCAATTTCGTTGGCTCGAGATTTACAGGAGACTGCCTTCGGCCCTTGGTACACAACGACCATTCGGGATTGATGAGACCCCAAAAGGAAGGACCTAGTTTCGTGCGATATTGTTATTAAGTTTATATATGAACTCCTGGGCAAATATAATAAATATCTACCGAGTTTTCCCGAATTGCAAAAATTAATGCATTTTAACCCATCTCGCAAAGGATTAAAATGTACAACAGTGGAAACCTTATGTCAGAAAAATATTCTACAACGACGGTTTTTCGTGAATACACTCTCGATCAAAGTAAATTAATAAGTAAAACTGACGGGAATCCTTCTTTTGTTTGAGGGTAAAGAAATTAATAATTTAATTTTAATTTTTCATCTGAATCTTGCTTTGAATAAAAGTGTAAGAATTTGGATTGAACAATCTCATTACCTATTATGAAATTATCTGAATAGTACGTGATAATTTACACGATTGGAATATTAAAAATAAATTTTATACGTTAACTATTTAAACAAACGTGACGCTGAGAAAGCTGCTCTGTATTATTCAAATGATGTTAGATTAGTTATTTGTTTAAAGGGTTAATCTCTAAAATCACTAACTATACGGATTAAATAACTTTGAGTTATTTCACGAATTTGCTCTTAACTATTTTTTAAATTCAACAATTTTTTATCGAATTTGAGATTAAAATTATAGAACAAAAATGCCTATTTGTATTTAAATTTAAGCAATGGAAATTTTCATTTGGTCAATTCAATTGGTTCAAAATATGAAAAATGTTGGCAGCTGAAATTATGTTATTCATTCTTTTATTGCTCTCATGCCTCGAAATAATCTAAATGATTTATATTATATTTATGTAAATTTATTTCTTGAAAAAGTTGTAATATTTACATACATCAATTTACATCAAATATTTACACATAGTTTACACAAAATTTAAATAAATCTGTATTTATGAATAAAGCAAGTTCATAATAAAGTATTCATATTCGATGAATACTTATACAAATTTTATGTGCATTTCAAAAATGCGAATATTAACATGTTAATATAAAATACTAAATGTTAGTACAATTGATGATATTACATAGAAGTGGACAGAAGCAAAAATTAAACGAATACCGAAAAGTAATAATTAAATACCTGCAATACGTAAAATATTTTACCAACATCGATATCAAAACTTTGAAATAAATTGAAACTATTTTTATGATTTAACTAAATATTTCCAATATCTCTTAAAAATTAAATGTTTCATTTGAAAAGATTACCAGAAATTCCATCGTAGGTCCACCATTCGTCCCAACTAACTGGTTTTGATTCTGCAAAAAAGAGACAAATATTACACATTTGATATTCAAAATAAAGCCGATGCAATATTTTCCGCGAATTTGGTTTTTCATAAAAAAATACTTCGCAATTCAACCGTTCGTGCTGAAATAAAGATATTTGGGCATGTTTAAAATTGTATAGATTAATCGTTGATAAATAGTGACATTAGTCCAAATTAGATTAAAATATTAATAAAACTTTAAATAAGAAATAAAAAGAATCATAATAACCAACTGGTGGAATTTCTGTTCATTGCAACACTTCATCCATTAAGAAATGAAATGTTTCAGTCATTTAGCAATGCTCTTTTGTTAATTAAAAGCTATGGAAATAAAAGAAGTAATCTTGCAATAATTATTGAAGTCGTAAGGATTAATTTATCGAAAATAGTCCTTTGAATTTGTCACGCATTTATTGATTATTTGAAACTAACAACTCCTTATTTTTCAAAATAAAAAATTATTCAACGTCATGATTTTTTTTGTAATTCATCGTATCATCGCTATAGAGTACGATAAGTATACCATGCTTCACTCGTTGTCTTAGTTGGAAGCAAAATGACGTACCTTGAATCAGAACGAGAACGAACACTCCCCAGACGCCCCAGAAGACTGAACTACGAGGGGCCATTCCTAGCAGTTTCCTCGTCAATTAAACATCATCAGTGACGGCTCCTGAAAATAGAGAAAAATACTGTTACTTACTCGAATAACTTTTTCCTCTCACGTTTACTTCTATATACCAACGCGAAGCTCTGTAATTCAATTAAAAACACAAAAGCTCCGTATTATTAATTAATATTAATTTTATTAAAATATACAATTAATTCATTTAAATCAATAAAAAAGATATAATTTACAAAGCAATAATTGACACAAGACAGCTGTTATGAATCGCTTTTCATATTTTATTGAACTTTAATAATTAAACAAATATCGAGAACATCTTTTGCCTAATATTTAACATTTATATAACTCATTATAAATGGACAAACGTGAATTATGAATCAGATTTTTTAATGTGCGAGTAATTATTTAAGAATTTGACATTTATCTTTCGATTAAATTCATTTAATTCAATTTATTTCAAATGTACAATATCCTAACCATAAACGCGTTAAGGTATTAATTGAAAATTTAGAAAACTTTCGAAACGTCTTAAAAACATTTAATTATTAAATCAATATTTTCTTGCGTATAAATAATTATTGGTTTTGATAGAATTGCAGTGACGTTAAATGTGAAGAAATCTGAAATAACTTATGCATGATGCACTGAAAGAACAATCAGTGATTTATTGTGAAGATATCATTTTTTTTAATCGGCTGTTCTGAATATCAATTCAAAGGCAGGTAATAGTGCAATTTTACATGCACATTTATGAATCGTTTATCGATCAGATCACTTAACAGATTTTGTGCTACGTAAGGTGTTTTTTTCGTCTATTTTAAGTGTTGCATACTAACGTGAATTTAAAAAGTGGTTCTTCATGTAAATTTATAAAACGAGTGCATTATTTTACAACTTGAATTTGCATCAAATGATAAAATAAAATATTTATTTTAAATAAACATGAACATGAAAATGGTCAGTTTTACGAATCAAGCGTTAATTATTTTTTTAAGAAATATTTTGATATAATTTACTAAAATTACTTCTTATAAATATTTATACAAAAATTTACAAAAAGTAATAATCATTTTTGCATATTATTTTATACTATTACTGAGTGGATAATGTTTCAAGAAAAAACAATCATTGAAAATTATTTCTTTTATGAATAATATTTCCTATTTGATTAATTTTAGTAGTAAAATTTATGTTACTTATTTAAATTACTTATAAATATAGTACATTTCAAGGTGCATAAGAGATATTATAAAAAAATAGGTAGGCTTAATAATATTTAAATCAAATAAAATTTTGTTTAAATGTCAGTTTGTTTATTAAACATTTGGAAACATTCTAATTTATAAAATATGTAAAATTATTTAAATTAAATATTTATAAAAAAAATCAATCGTCATATCAATTTCGTTACACAGTAAATACACATACATATATACAATTCAGAATTTGGTTAGATAATGAATTCCATTTTTTGTAAGTTGAATGATTTGTGAATACAATTTTGTATATAAAAATTGTTGTAACTCAACTTCATGCTAGTTTTAAATTTTATTTATTTTTCTGTTCTACTTGTTAAAACACTTACCATTTACTTATTTAACTTAGTATTTCACTTATTTACTATTTACTTATTACTTATTTAATCTATCTTCATTGCTTCAGTTGAGATAAATATTAGAATATAATGTAAACATTAGATTAACAAAAGCAGGCAATTTTTTCTCAAAACTGATTTTTTTTTAATTTTAATTAGTCACGCGCTCAAAATTCATAATTATGACATTACACAAAAAATAAATTAGATCGTCGTCTATTTCTGTGACGCTGACGTTCATTTTTAAACGGAAATCTGCAGACTAACTTTTTATCATCAGGGCAAATGTGAACAACTGAATGGTGATTAGCATGGCATTTCAACCATACCGGTATCATTACATTTCAGGAAATAAATATTCCATTGGCAAATAATTTTAATTTATTATGACAGACCATTGCTAATATAACTTTCATGTATAGTAGTAAAATATGTACATATTTTCGCACAGAAATGCTGGCCGCGATGAATAGAATTACAGTATTCACTGTACTCAGCGAATTAATCATTCAATATTCCCTGATTTGAAACGTAAATTCGATAATTAGTCGAAATTCTCAGAATAACAAACGAGATACCATTATGTTTTCTGCAATTAATGTATATAAAGCAATCATAATTAGTTTGTGACAGAACCAAATTAATGAAGATCGCTTATTGTAAATTTCGTAATTAATCTTCAGTCCAAGTTTCGTGCCTAGAAAACAGTTGAAAGCTCTTTTCAGGCGCGGAGCCACCTGAAATGCATCTATTGATCTGCTGATTGTATCGTCTTCGTGCTCGAATAAGCTATTAAAATTTCTCAGTCACGCCATTGCGGAATGCGTGAAAACGCGCTGCTCGTTATATTATGCAATTAACACTCGGGCGATCGCGCGAAGCAGTAGTTTAATAATCGAATTGCATACATGCGAGTAAAAACGGCCGTTTGAATAAACGCCGGTAGGAAATTCCGGAGAAAAATGGGAGAAGAGTCGAAATCAGTGCTTAGGAGGTCGCGTATTTTCGAGTCAATATTTATGGAACATTCGTAGTGATAAATAAAAGGACTTTTGGAGCCGAAATAGAATGCTCTATGATTGTGCACAAAATGCAGATTGATTTTCAATATATCGCGCATTACGTTTTATTTGTAATTGCGCAATGGAACGTATGCATTTTTCTTATAAATATGCATCGATAATTATTTATGGTATTCCGTGTGCAAAACGTTTAATATCAAAGTCACTCGATCTAAATGCATAGAATAAGGACGCTATTTTAATAAAAGCAATCATTGCGATCTTCGTTTTGCAGTGTCTGCTGTTTTTTTTTTTTTCGAATTTCGCCTTTTTTTTTGGTATTCTTTTTGTTTTGATTTTTTTGTTTTGTCTTGCGTTTGTTTGTTTGTTTTTTTTTTATTCACGGTGATGATGTTTTAAAAGATTGGTTTTACTTGTTTGCCGGATAAAAATGTAGCAATTTTTTCGCATAAGTTCAATCGTTACGTCAACTATTCAGTTTCAACTAATTCCACCGGTACGATAAATGTGGATTAGTTGATGCAAGAACGCGCGTTACACAATGTCATAAATGCATAATTTAACAATGTTCCGGGTGGCAGTTGGTTGTAACTTCTAGACGAGAAGTCGTACATAACATTCATTTCTTGGCGAGAGTCATTCGCACGTAACTAACTTTTGAAGAAAAATTTAACTTTGCACAAATTTGACTTCTTCGGCGAACAAAATAAATCTAAACTAATAAATTACGTATTTTTGTACAAAAATATTTATTATACACATTCTCATTAACTTTATACAGAAATAATTACATTGCTGTAAGTCAATGACAATGAATAATTTGATTCATGAAATTACAAGTGAGAAAAATTCTTGTTTTGTTTAATCAACTTGTTAATTAAATTTGGCTCGAATTGAATTATAAAATTATTGTACCAAAAAATAGGTTACTTTTAGTTTATTGTTATGGAGATTTTATTGAATTAAATTAATTAAAAAAATTAAGTTTCTTCGAACAAATTATTTAAGCTAAAGCAAAAAATCACTAGGTCACCTAGTTGCACAACTAGAATATCCAATTTATTCGGTGTTCTGGTTATTCCAACCAGGATTTCTAATTGAGTTCCATTATAACTAATTTCCCATTAATTTTACCCAGAATTTCTATTTCACCGGTGGAATATAGTTATAATATAACTTGCGATATTTTTGCTTGAATTCAAGAGTGGTGAAACAGCGTAGTTCCGTCTTTTAAATAAAAGCGAGGATTTAAAATTCGTTAAGCGTTTGCCACAAAAATATTTAATAATTAACAAAAAAAAAAAAAAAAAAAACATTTGAACGAAGAATAACAGTGGGAGGTTGTACTTTGCAGAAACACTTAAAGGGTTAAAAAAGAGTACTAGTGAGGCCTTCTTTTTTCCTCCATATCATGACACTACACCCCTTGCGCATCTTCTTCCACTACGTTCCACTTCATCCGTTGTATTATTCTTAGTGTCGCGGAAAGCTCGAGAGGGCTCACTTCAAAAGTCTATCGATCGGTCCCCAATCTTTTTATATCTATCTAATCTGGTAAACTCAATCTTAAGAATTACAATGAGTTACCGTCGTGCTGTATCTTTTGTAATTTTATTCTTGAAACAAAATTTTGTCGTCTGAAGAGGAAAAGAGGACTATTCAGTTATAATGAGCAATCATGCATTTTTAATTGTAGTCTGTGTATGTCGGTGGTTTATGTACGTGTGCGCACGTGCAAGCAGTTGAGACAAGTTCATGCTCAGAAGTTCGTCATTAGCACCTAACAATGTGTCATTAGTAATGCATTTGTTACATGTCATTCGTTATCGGAGATGTTGTCTTTTGGATGCAGATTACATTTCCATCAAACAATTTCGCAAAAAATTTGAATTCATTTTGTGCATTATTAGGTTTGTGTTTAAAATTCCCATGCTGCCTTTGTTCAATTTATTTATGTTTTATCAAATGAAAAAGATTTTATCGATATAAAGAAACATGTTTTAAAAGGATTGATATTTTTAGCTTAGTATCGAAATATTATCGTTATAAATGTTATTACAATAATATATATAAAACTCGAGTTTATTTTACAAAAAACTTAAGCAAAGCTACTTAAAATATGCAAAAATATCAGATCGATATTTGAAATATCAAATATCGGTATTTCTGTTTTTGTGAAACCTTTCAACATGTTTAAATTAACCTTATATATTTATTTGTAACACACAGCATTAATGATGAAAGAAGTTTACAAAAATTATGAGAAGGTCAAAAAAGTATGAAAGGTTTACAATTCAGAAGAATATGAAAGATTTTTGCAATTTTAATGTTGGAATCTTCTGAAATATTTTTAGACTTTTACGTGTACTAAGGATAAAATTAAATTAAATTATTTCATCACTATATTACAATTTCAAGCAGAAATAAGAGGAACATTATTTATATTAATGGATTATCTTGACATTAAATTATATGAACACAGGAATTACAGGACAACATTTTAATTAAGTTTGAAAAAATAATTGTTATAGTCATTAAAAAATTCAGTTTAAAATTAAAATAAATTCTGTAAAATAATATTAATTTTTAATTTATAGAATCCATAAATTTCATTATGGATTCTATAAATGTATTTATTTAATGAAAGTTAAACTTTTACATAGAATTAAATTACTTCGCTAGATTTTCAGTAACGTAAATATTAATAAATGTCTATTTTTAAATGTGCATAGATGACTGTACAACACAAAGTTCCTTTACAATAAAAGAAACTTTACATCAACTTTTTTATTTCCGTTAATTCATAATTTTATTGTATTTGATTATTACAACTTTTTGTTATATATTTTGTGTAACACTTCTGGCGTTGTGCTGTGCAATTTATATAAAAAATTTCCTGTTCTTTTTTTCAACAATTTAAAAATGTATACGTATTAGATTTTGAATGTGTACGATTAATAAATTCCTCAGATACATTGTATATTTTCTTTTCATTCAGATATTATTTTATTATAGGAATTCATTTAAAAATCACAATACTTTTTTCTCGGAAAAAAAAATGTCGTTAATTATACCATGAACTTCTATTTGTTTGCATAATAAATGATTCATTTAATGAATAGAAGCACCTTTTTATTGATAAATAATTTACCACCACAGAAAATTTTTATTAAATTGTAAGTGGATCTTTATAAAAAATATTTGAATTGACTCTTGATCTATTTATCTATTATACTAATTTATTTATCTTACTTGTTGAAAATATTATCAATTTAATATATGCACTCAATAATTATGCCTAAGAAAGTTGCACTCACAAATGTCAAGTAATTCATTGAAAAACATTCGAATAAATCTAAAGAATTATAAGAGCCTACGGTCGGACGATTCGTTTTGCCATAAAATACTGCAAAGAGATGTGATCCATTATTTTGTTTCAATGAAATTAGCTTTATAAAACCATGTAATATCTGGTCTTAAAACAATTCAATTAAATAAATTTAATCCCATCGATCCTTGTACTGATTGTCAATGCATTACTCTAAGTAATCAGTTACCAGTCATTCCTTGAACGGCATTAGAATCCAATACTCTTACAATCCACACACTTAAAGAGATTTGATCCATTCTTCTTTAAAATTTGTAAACGAAGCACGTTCCATCCGAAAGGTTTTAATAAATTTATTCAGACGAAATAAAACACATCAAAACTTTGTT
>JABFOX010000801.1:0-14894 GCA_022817665.1 Axea sp. ZL-2020
GATCAGTATACAGATTTCATCAGTAAATTTATTATTTTCTTTTATTGTCATCAATTTTTTGCATTGTTCGTTGCATTTTAAAATTTAATGAATTTTTATATTCAGATTTCATATAAATGAGTATTTTCACAGACATGAAGATATTTTTAAATCTCATATAAAGTTTTTTATGAAAATCACAAAATGTCATTTTGTGTTTATAAATAACTTTGAACATATTTACCATGCATTCAAATTATTTAAATATTTTATCTGTAAACTTTTTTTATATTGTTTACACGTTATGACTTTGTATATTCATTTAATTAAGACAAAAAGATAATTATAAAATTACTCTGTATGACGATTTCATTACAGAAATATAATCTGTTTCTTAGTATTAACATTTTCTTTAAGAATATTATTCTTAATGAAATAATTGTGTGAAGTATGAGATGATTAGTGAAAATTCCTTTTTTGTTATGTAATGATAATTATATGTATTATTTTTATCAAATAATATATGTTGTTTTGAAACTGTAAAATTTTTAAAGTTGTAAAGTAGATATTAAAATAATGGGAAATATTATGTTGTAAAAATAGAGATGAACAAAGTTAAACTTTACATTTGATCAGTTTGACAAATTATTTTAAATTTTACGTCAAATCTTCCATATTTTCTATTGTAATTGTATCGTTCCTTCTTAATGCAATAACATGTTTCATATTGAAAATATAGGATCACCATTCCTAGTCCTTCATCAAAATGCAGCGAAATGCTTTTGTATAATTTTGTATCTCAATTATTAAAATATGACATTTATACAATAATTGTTCATGGCATTTTTGACACGTGACTTTTTTAGATATTACACACAACGACTGACAAAGGATCAATTTTTATAGTAAACTGTTATTTATGCTCAATCAAACGTAATCAGAATGTTAGTCATGTTACAAATTTTGTCTTTTGGAATGTAAAATACACGAAAATACTTTATAAATGTTTAAATGTATACTTTTTCAGAAATAACAGAAACTTTAGTTGCAATTATTATAATACTTGTTAAATAAATGTATTGTTCTAATAAAAAATCTTTATTACAGAAAATGTATTGAAGAAAACTTGAAATACATGTCAATCAATTTATTTTCTTCTGTGTTTATTCGTTGTTACTGTTTGTCATGAATTTGAAATAATTTTGATTGATTGGATAAATTGAGTTTTCGTTTAAAAATATTTATCAATAAAATCAATAATTGGCAGCGCTGATGCGTACAACTAAGTTTTGTACGACCGTTTTATACAAATATATTTATTACTATTGTTGGAGTGTTATTAATATCATTGTTAACTGAACTTAAGTATAAGAAAATAAATTATAATAAAGGTGAAGTGGTATGTCAATTGCATTTACTTATGCTTAATTGCATTTTTCAGTTTAATGTCTCGTTCAAAACTATTTTACAAGCATTAAATAAATATTTTTATACAGCAAATGATTTATAATTTAGAGAAAATTGTCATTTTCACACTTAATATTAATAACATAAACTTGAGAAAACCACACAAAAAAATGTGTTCGCAACAAACTGAATCAATAATATTAATAACTCTCATGGCAATAACAATGAAAAAATTAAAAACAGTAGTGGTAGGAGTAGACAGACAGCAGCAGAAGTAGAAATAAAATGCTGATAGTGATAAGGACAAACATTTATAATAATAACGATACAGTTACAGTAATCATTATCATCGGACATTATTATTATAATCGTGATCATTATCATCATCGTATTCGTCGTTATCATCGTTGTCGAAAGGGAACACTATCGCCATAGCTTAATTGAAAGCTATGATATTTTATTAAGAGAAAAGTGTTATTTAAATGAAATTGTATATAGTCGTACATATAAATATATAAATATATTATACATATAAATATGATATTTATAGATATTATGAAAAATAACAAAAAGACAAACGAACAAGGATAATTTGCGAAGACGAGGATAACGACGAAAAGTAAGTGGAGATAAAAGAGTGCAAGTGCGCGATTAGTAATAAATGGTTGAAAGGAAATAGGAACGATTAAGCTGTGGATTAATTTTTGTTGTTTAACCGTTAAGAACGACGACTTTTGCCCGTTTGAGGCAAACAAAAATATGACTGTCTATAGCAATGTAAACTTTCTAATTACGCGAAATTATTAAGCGTACAATTCAAATATCGTGTGTAATGTTATTATTATCATAGAAAGCGAGATAATGCTGAGCGTGGATGAATAGTTGAGAAAATATGCGTATGTATTTGAAGAGTCGTGGTTTTTGAAAGAAAGACTTCATGTTTTTGGCGATGCTTTAACAAATCAGTGAAGTGTGTACATGTTTTTCTTCGTCTTTTTTTCAAAAGTCACGTCACTTTAATTCACAAATAGTGAAAGTGTAAAACACATACGTTACCATTGATACAGAGACACATAAGTGCACGCACACATATAGGAGAGACGAGACAAAGACGATTCGCGAGTCAAACAGATCTCTAGCATTACTCGAACAAAATAAATGAGAAAAACACACACAAGTAAATACAAAGTTATTTAATTATTTATTTATTGCAAAGTGTATTGAAAAGGATACCGAATCTCTTACTAAAATGGATTCGAGTTAATTTAATCGATGTAATATAAAAATCGTATATATGAAAATATTTTCACTTAATTATATATCGTCTTAGGTAAATTTTTGTTAATCGAAAAAGTATACCTGACGTCTGAATAATTTTTATTTTGAAATTATAGCTATTTAAATTTATTATTTATGATTTTAGCTTGGAAATTAATTTTTTTCCTTTTCTTTTATTATATAATATATTTTTAAAATAAGAAAAACTGATGCAAATATTTAGGATTTCATTGAAAAACATTTTATTTAATAAAACCTGTTTTTATCAAACAATTGAATTATATAAGTTACATTTAACAGATAGGTACATTTTTTATTAGATTGAATTTTTTGCTTGGATACAAAAGCATCATTCAAGTTTTAAAACTTTTAAAAATTATTTATTTGGAAGTTTTAATAATTCAAAGATTTGTGTGATACTTTATTTTAAGTTCTTTCTATTTGTCATACATAAATTGAATCTATTTAATTAAAAATAATAAATAGAAGAGTTGTCAAATAAATAACGGTTCATTCCCAAGACTTATTTTTTCGTAGCACATTTGGAATCGTTTGTTGAATGCGGTTGTGTCGTGTGACGTGAATGAAAGGCATCCCCTGTGATATAGCAAAAAATATTTTATCAAGTAACGGATGAGCAATTATAGTACGAATAACACTTATTAAACATACATTCTGTGACTTTGTCGCAAAATCACTTAACACGTCAGGAATACTTTTCGCACAAACTTTTTCAACTTTTCATAAGAGATGAGAAAAGCTATGAACAGTTCTTCGTTGTTATCTAGTGTTTTTTAATTATATTCGATCACAATCATTTTTAATTTATTCAGTTCAACATAAATTTGTATGCAAAAATTATTGCAGTTGAAACCTACAACAATAATAAACAAAATCGGTCAAGATTAAACATAATTTTATTAATTAACACTGATTGAGTGTCATTAAATATCGTCAAATTCATTTTCTTTTTATCCCTTTTCTTTCATCTCTTATATGTTTAGACATTTTACATTCACTACGATAAAACTATAAATTGTTGTGACGTTCATTTTCCTCGCGAAAACGATAAAATTGGAACAGTTCTGACGCGAGCTCATTATTTCAAATTCTATGCGCGCGATCTGACACGTATCCAGTAGCACTGCCTTTTGCATTGGTGCTAACGTGTGGAAAATGTTCGAATTTTTTAAACGCACCGATCCCTCTTTTAAATCGATTTTTATCCAATCGACGATAGTCTTTTTTAATATCTATGAATAATCGTTCAAAGAATGATAAAAGAAACAAGAGTTTTGTAAATTTGTGAATTAATTACAATTTCCCGAAAATGTATGAAAAGTGATTATTAAAACTGAACGTCGTTGTTGGAAAATCGAGAATTTTTAAGATCATTTATGTCGAATAAATTGATATGATCGGTGCATCGGGATAAGAATGAATATGTGTGAGGCTCTGTGGTATGGGTATGAAAGGGTTGTATTGACGATACTATGCTCTTATTATTAATATTATTCTAAATATTATTATTATTATTATTATTATTATTATTATTATTATTATTATTATTATTATTGTATAATTAACGCTTATTCTCGAAGAATGTAGATATTTTTCTCATCGAATACGAAAAATATTGCAATTGTGATGCAATGGTTCTGTTTTTTGTAGATACACATCGCGAAGTGCATACAGAACGTTTTCGTGTGAATACATAGGTCGTTTCTTTTTCTAAAGATATTGATTCTTTGTAAAAGGGTCTAATAATCATACTTAGTTTCTATCAAAGAATATGGATCTTTTATTTCAATGAAACATGTCTTTATTCCTTAATGATTTGAGTTAACAATTATTATATTTATCACAACTGCTAAAATAAAATTATTTTCGTTTTGTATAATTTAATATGTATACTGAATTATGTTTTGCAATTAATATAAATTAATATTTTATTAAATATGATAGCAATTTATAATTTAAATAATTATCAGTATATTGATAAATAATTCTTAGTATGTAAAATTGTATTCATGTAATTTTCACATTTTATGAAGACCCAATTACTTATATTGACCCAAATACTTATAAATATCATTATGACTTTCTATAAGTCAAAAGACTATTACATTTTATTATTCTATAATAGTTCCACATGAAGATACATCAAAATCTAAAGACTTGTAAAAAGACATCCAAATTGAAATCGTAATCTCTAAGTATTACAAATAAAAATTATTTTATGATTATTTTTATTAATAATTTGTTGATCTCGATTACATTGTGTTAATTTTTAATAATTAGTCCATTGTTCAACCATTTCTTTGTCTATATATTATTTATTTGTTTGGCATTTCCTCCTTTCTTGACTCTATTCAAATGATTTTTTAATTACGTATTTCTACTGTCCTTTTATGAGTTACATTTGTAATTAATTACTAAACTACAACTTATAAAATCACAATATACTTACTTAATTGAATAACTACGTAATAACAAAATTATCTGAAGAAAATTAAGAATATTCGAAAGATCAGCTAAATAAACAAATAATATATAGATAAAAATTTGTTGAATAATGGACTAATTATTAAAAATAAAGACATACAACTTATTTCAATTTGGATCTCTTTCTACAAACCAGTAGATTTATATATATTTCTATATAAAACTATTTTAGGGTGGGAAAATGCAATGGAAAATCACTGTAAGAAATAGTGACATATAGATGCCTATAGACATAGATTTAATGGTATTTATAATTATTTTAACTAATGGAAGTGTACAATAAATAATATATAAATCAAAATATTTTCAGTTTTTTGAAATTGAATTTCATACAGTTTTAATTATAAAACTTCGAATTCTTTTTGTGTTAAACAAAATACAAAAATATTAATGCTATATGACAAATTACGATTAATAACTTAATTTTTCTTTTTGTCCGATGAAATAGATGTTGTATATGTATATATTTCACAGTTATGCCTAAATAGTCACCATAAGCTACTGAATTTTGAGAAGCTAATGGGAAATCACCCAAGACTAAACGTTTGTAATAAATACAAAACTTCTATTTAATCTTTCCTATGGCACCAAATGTCAGGAATATCAGTGGTAAAGCCTTTTGAATTAAATAATATTATTATATTTCATCCTTTTTTAATTTTATTTGATGATAATATGTGTCTTGACTGAAGTCAAAAATTAAATTACTTGGATTTTTCACATTTCTTTATTAGATATACCATAATACTGTCAAAAATATGAAAATATTCTAAACGTTATAATATGTCTGTGGCTGAAATTATCAATTTTGAGTAAATGCTTAAAAGATACTACACATCATTGATATCTAATTTTATAATTGTACTATTTCAAAGATCCTGATTCTTTAGTATACCAACTAGTTTATTTTTACGGTTGAAAATAAAATTTTCAGTTCCTAATTTTAAATTTCCAGATTTTAAGAAATCGAACATTGAAGTTTCGGTATGGTATTTTTCTTTTACGATTTTGTATAAGTTACCATAAAGAATTTTAATATAATGTTCGTAAATTTCGGTTTTTATAACAAAGGTTAACATTATTGTTAATTGAATTTTTATTGAGGTAGAAAATTTCAGAATATTTTTCCAGTATAAAGAAAATGATAAAATTCTCCTTTGGGTAAATGCCACCCTAATAAGCATTATCGATTAAGATTCTGTTTAATAATGTAATACAGACACGTATTTAGTATCTCAGTTAGGTTATTGGATAGAATTTTCCATAAGCCAGGAACCTAGCAAAATTATCATTAACGAATAATTTTTATAAAATAGTTCAAATTAAAAAATAAATATATATGGAAACTCAGTAGTATTCCCATGTCGTATCAGTTTCCAGTTATGATTCTAGATATAATCTATGAAATTTCTAAATAAAATTATGAAAGAATTTTTTTAAAGGGAATCTATAAACAAACCAATGGTACTTGACACAATTTGTATCATACTGTATAAAAAGATTCCGTTAACTATGCTGTCGTTAAACTAAATCTTATGCATCATGGAATCCTCGCTTCTTAGTATTGCATAAATCGTGTTCACGATCAAACTACCATGAAGATTTTCCGTTTAAGTCTGTGTCCTTAATTTTATGAAATTTATGTCCTGGGAACAGAAGCATGTCAAAATTCTTTTGTCTGTATGTTTGTGACAATAATGTAAATGTAAAATTAATTACAGTTTGTTTATGATAACACTGTAATTTTATTTTTTATTTTTTATAGTGCAGTATAAATAGTACAAAATAATCACGTTAAGTGTACAAAAATTTTTACTGAAAAATAATGGCAAAAATTATTTTATTGGAACATTCTTTAAAGTATCAGCTGTAATTTTTCCTCCACTTAAAGTTAATAATGAATATCCAGACCAGTTTGCTTCTCCACAACCATTTACAACAAGATCCACCTGTAATAAATATATAATGTGTTAAAATTAATTTAACCTTATTTTGTATTTTCAAAATGACGTTAAATGTTTCTCTGCAATATTAATCATTACCTGTAATTTTTCCCAAACTTTTTTCTTAGGATTTAATACAGCGTCTGGAATACCATCTTCATAACCATCAATAATAATTTTTTCACCCGGTTTTGAATCTATTGGTGGTCTTAATGGTTCTACTGCTCTAACTGGTTCATCTCTGTAGTTTAAATCATTGATATAAAAAATTATATGTTTCTATGCCCATGTATAAAATTATACATGTTAATTTCAAAACAACAAATATAAATTACTTTTACTGTGTTAGACATAACAATTTCAATTATTTACAATTTAAAAGTATAAATATTGTCTTATTTTAATTGTTATTTATAAAAACAATTTTAATTTAAATGAAACATTAATGCATACTTACACTGATGCACAGAGTACCATTCCGTGTGATTGTACACCCCTTAGATTAGCTGGTTTCAAATTTGCTAAAACTACCACCATTCTATCTTTCATTTGTTCCATTGGTACAAAATTAACCAAGCCACTTACAATAGTTCGCGGCCCCGTTGCATCTCCTACATCAATTTTTTCGACGTACAAACTATCTGCATCTTGGTGCTTTGCAATTTCAACAATTTTACCAACTCTGATATCTAATCTGGATGGCACAACAGCTTCAACTACATGAGAAAATCTTTTACTTAATAAAAAATGTGATTGTTTTGTAAAATGTTGATTCAACAAATATTTCATCATTGTAATCTATGCATTTAAAAACTCTTTGTCTTGAATTTAATTAATATTTTTAAAAATATATAATAATTTTATTTAAGGTTAATTCAATGTAATATAGCAGAATTACTCATTTTATCTCCATCTAGTGTCTCATTGATACATTAAAAACAAAACAGATAACTGAATTATCAATGAAAATAATGAAAATAATTATTTTATATTCTTACATTTCTTAGACCCGAAAACTTCAAATATTTTTTGTTTGAAATAATTTTGAAATAATTTCATATAAAATCATTAATAATGATAATAAATAATATTTTGAAATTCAAAGGAAAATAGTTTATAAAAAAGATAAACCTTGTTTTACTGGAGCAGGATAAGCTTTAGTACTAAGCGATTGTAATTTTGAATTCGACGAAAATTCTTTACGAATAGGATCCAACAATCTATTAATATAAATTTCAACTGCTTCTTTTAGATCTCCTGGATGTATTTTCTGATTTTTAAAATCTTCTTGAAGTTCTTTATAAGTTGCATAGTTAATATTTCCACCTGAAATACAATAAAAATCGATTTCTTAAAAACAAGTTGTTTTAAAAGTTGTATTTTTATGCATCATATAATCTTTTACCATTTTCTTCATTTCTTGACATAAGAAACAATTCATTTTTCAGATATGGAAAAATTACTTCACCGCAAAAATTTAACAAACCATTATTTTTAATGTTCCCTGGTTCACAAAATACTTTTTTTAACTTTTTCTTGATATTTCCAACATTATCTAATAAATCAATATTATTGTCTTCATCTGAAGACATTTTTCCTCCTGATAATCCTGAGACTAAAATAAAAATCAAGTTGTTTAATTAATTATATTAAGTGATTATTGTTTTATTTCTAATGTAATTTTAAACAATAATTACCCATTGAATGCATAAGATGAATTCTTTTTTCATATCCCAAAATTGGCAAGTATTTTTCAGTAAACGTAAAAATTTTGTTTTGATCCAATCCACCTAATACAGCATCTACTTTTAAATATTCTTCATCTAAAGCTTGAAAAATTGGATACAACACACTTGAAAGCAGTGGATGCTCAGTTTGTTTTATTACTCCTTAAACAGAATTTTTAGCATCATATTCAGTCACAAACGAACATAAACGATATAAATCTAATATATATTCCCTGTTAAATATTTAAAAGTTTAGTAATGAAGATTTAATAATTTAGAAATTATTAGAAATTATAATTATTTGCATTGCACTAAATTATTAAATTTTTTAAAAGAAAAATGGTAATAATGGTTACATATTACTTTGTTATCAATAATATCAATGTTTTTTTACTAAACTCACTTTGACATTTGAAAGCTAGATCCTTTCACAAAAGATAATTTATCCAATGGAACATTAATGGATTTAAGAATAGATTTAATAATTGCTTCATAATAATCTGTTCTAATCTGAAGTAAATCCCACGGTGTCCTTTTATTATCTAAATATGCATGCAAATCTGCGAAAAGAATTGTAACTTCCACCCCAGCATTCAGAAATTCTGCAATCTTTAACATTGGTTTAAAATATGCAATATGAGGTCTATCAGTAGGAGCTGTACCCCAATACAATTTAAGATTTCGGTTCTTGAGAATTATTTTTAATTTCTCGTCTCCAGAAATTTCCTGCAAGTTCTTAGTAATCAGCTTGTACTTATCTTCATGTGAATTTTCTTTTAATGAAAGTTCATCTAAGTTAGAATCTAATTTAGATGGTTCTGTAGTTTTGGCTGCAGCTATGTGATTTACTATATAAAAAATATATTTTGTATTTATGGATTTTTAAATGATCCATTCTTAATGCTATATGATTTAAAGTTATTTACAAACAATTATATTGTATGATATTTAATTGAAATAAATTTGTTTGCAGAATGTTATATTTTGATAATATATATAAGTATACTAAGTTATACTAGCAACTTTGTAAACAATTTTTTATAACATTAAATAAATTTTGTTTCCTTTGCAAATTTAATTTTTTTTATATGTTTCTATTTAATCCATAATTTTGTATCAATGTAAATATTTTTGTGTATATTAACAAAAAACAAACAAACAAAAGATAAGAAAAAAACAAACTTACTTTCTTTAGTCGAAGATGGATAAGCTTGATCAATAAGCTCTTGCAATTTTGGATCTGATGAAAATTCTTTTCGAATTGGATCTAATAATCTATTGATATAAAATTGAGCAGCCTCTTTAAGATTTTCTGGATGGATTTTTTTATTTTTAAAGTCTTCTTGTAATTCTTTATAAGTTGTATAATTAACATCTCCACCTAATGTATAATAAAAATAATTATAATGCACATATTAATTTTTTATAATTTTTATTTTCATCGTTAAGAAAGTTATGTTCTTACCATTTTCTTCACTTCTTGAAATAAGGAATGGCTCTCCCTCTTTCAAAAATGGAAAAATAATTTCTCCACAAAAATTTAATAACCTATTATTTTCAATATTTCCTGGTTCGCACAACACATTGTTTAACTTTTTCTTAATACTCTCTGCCCTGTCAAGCAAATCTATTTTTGAGTCTTCTTCTGAAGAAGACATTTTTTCTCCAGTTAATCCTGAGACTAAATAAGATATTGATAAAATTAATTATAATCTTTATTTATTTATAAATTATTTGCATATACAAGATATATTAATCATTTATTTATATATTGTAAGATAATGTTAAATATTTACTCATTGGATTCATTAAATGGATTCTTTTTTCATAACCCAAAGCAGGTAAATACTTTTCAGAAAATGTAAAGATTTTTCTTTGATCAACTCCACCAAATTCAGCATCTACATTCAAATACTGTTCATCTATAACTTGTAGAAGAGGGTACAAAATACCAGAAACTAATGGATTATCAATTTGTTTCACTACTTCAGCTCCAGCTTTTTTAGCATCATGTTCAGTTACTAATGCAGTCAGTCGAATTACATCTTCTGTATATTTTCTATTATTTACAATACACTGATTTTATTATACATTACAATATTTTTTAAGTAATGATTGTTCTAGTTGCATTAATCAATATTATATTTAATAATTTATAATATATTAAATTAATGTAATACTATAATTTTAAATACATTTAAATTTATTAAGTTATTTTTGTAATTGTAACATAATATATTAGTAAATTGACAAGTTGTTACATTATTCAATTCATTTATTCAAGTATTTTTAAATAATTTACAAATTAATAATAAATCAAAACAATCAATAACAAAATTATATTGTAAAATATTTAATGAATGTTATATAAAACTTACTTTAATAACTCGAAATCAGTTCCTTTAACAAATTTCAATTTATCTAATGGTACATCAATAGATTTAAGCATGGATTTAATAATTGTTTCATAATATTTTGATCTTAACTGGAGTAATTCCCATGGCGCTTTCATATTATCAAGATAGGCATGTAAATCAGCAATAAAAATTGTAACTTCAACATCAGCTTTTAAAAATTCAGCAATCTTGGAGATTGGTTTGAAGTAGGCAATATGGGGTTTACCCGTTGGAGCTGTGCCCCAGTATAATTTCAGATCACGTTGCTTCAGAATAGTCTTCAGTTTTTCATCTCCAAGAACTTCATGTAAGTTCTTTGTAATAATGATATATTTTTCTTCCCAAGATAAGTCTGTCATGGTGATCTAAAAATATATTGTATTTTATAAAGTTATTTTATACATTTTTTAAATAATTTTTATAAATACATTCTAATTATAGCAGTATAACTAGTATTGTCCAACAAATTATTTTTATTATATTTAAAAGTAATAATGTATTTTTTTACAAACTTCCAGACAAATAAATTATAATGTATAATATTTTACTAAATGGTGTTACTTTCCAGATAAATGAAACATTTTGATTTTTAATTTATATTTCACTCATTTTCATTTAGACAATTTTTACCCATGTTTTGTGAATTAACATCCTATAAAATTTAGTTAATATAGATGGAATTTATTTTACTTTTTACAATGCATTTAAAAACTATTAGCTGTAACTAGGCAACTGTATTACCTCTATTATTATTATTATTGTTATTATTATATTTTATGTTTATAACATTAGTATAACTAATAGTTTTAAAATCGCTTAAAAATAAAAACTGCTAATTTAAGTAAATTCTATTAAAATATAAAATACAATATATTATTGTTGAAGGTTGTGTTACAACTGAAATGTATAATATGTTAATAAAAAAATGTCATATCAATTTTATGGATTTACATTTTTTTAAAATACAATTCATTTGTTCATAAATTTGTTATAATATAAAATTAAAATTACAATATATTTATATCACGTGATCCAGCTGTCTATGATTGCATTCAACAATAGGAATTCACTGTTTGATACGTGGAAACTGTGTGTTCACAGTCTGTGAACACTGTAGAAATGTTATTTATTATGCACGACATCTATGCTACTTGAAAGATAAGGCGGTTAATTTGATTTGCTATTGTATTACATTTTATATTACTCAACTGATTATTAGTCCATACATGTAATAAAATTAATTATTACATTCCCTGATTAATATTTGTTATAAAATTTTCTTTTACACTTATTAGAAAGTAAAATTATATAATTCTATAAAATTAATTAACCAATAATTACAAATTATAAAATAAATTCGAGTCTTTGGATTTGCATAATAATTTCTTGATGCAAATTAAGAGTAAATTTTTTTGTTTTTTTTTTTTCAGTGAAATTATAATGTAAAACTTGCGAATTTTTCGAGCAAATCAAACAAATTTTACAGACTTTTTACATTGAAAAATTTAATAAATCACTTTACAAGATTTTTACACTAATGACATACTTGATTTGGTTATTTGTATTATTTTACATATATATTAATTTTATGTACAGTAAACACCATACACATTATGATTCACTGACAATTGACCGAATTTACGACAGAGTATCAAATTCATATAATTAATTATTGAATTAAAATTCATATTAAAGATTAAAGAAATTTCAGCATTTCTTTAGTTGTGTTTCATTATGTAATAGTAAAGAAACAATACTTTAAATGCCAAGAAATAATAATTTAATACAAATATTTCTGTATTAAATTCTATAAAACTAAGGAATTCTGTTAAGTTTGACAAACTGCCGAATACTGCTAAAAAATGCCAAATTTCTGTTTCAAAAGAGATTTAGTAGATAAAACAGATATTAGAAGTAAGTTTATTAGATACATAGAGATCAAAATAATGCATTTATTATTTATATGTACAAAAATGTTGCCTTAATTGTATAATAAATACAATAATTTGTTGTAAATGTAATATTTTACTGATAATTTATGTTTATCAAACAAAAAATTTGAATTTCATGTTTAATACACTTTTCTCGTTTATAACCAATAATATTAAAATAAAAAATATTTTAAGGTTAAATTACTTTAGAGTTTGCAATCAAGTTTAAGATCCTTTTGATTCCACAAAATATATGTGTATTGTTTAAATGTCAATTTTTAAAATTTTTTATCCGTGATATTTTACTTTTAAATAAATGTTTGTCCGATAGATGACTCTACGATATACCGAACGTTTAATAAAGCAAAGTTTCAGAGTTGACTAGTGGCGCTACCAAATTTCAGTACCACACTGAAGATCTTCGATCGGATCCTTTCGGTAGCCGAAGCGACCCGAACGAAAATCACATTTTACAGGCTTTGTAAACCGATGAATGTAGCGAAACAAGTTTTTTTCTTTGTATATTTGTATATAATATATGTTTATAAGGTAATTTAAATATTTTTATATAAACTAGATTATTTTCTGTCTCATATTATTTTAATCTTTTTAAGATTTTGTATATTTCAAGTTTGTATAATTTCGTTTTCATTCTTCTAGCACATTCTTCTTATTTAACAGTTCACAAAATAATTAATTTATTATCAATTTATATGCTGCTAATTTAATTTCATTTAATTAAGCAAATATAACATTAAACATCAGTTGACATGAAATTATGTTATAATATGTTTTAAGATAAATTTTATGCTATTATTTTAATTAAAATAATTAAAAGAATAAAAAATAAAATAAAAATTAAAATGTAGTAATCCAATTTTTCATTTTCCAAATGTATATACTATGAATATATGATGCAATTTTACCATTAAATGATAAAATATTTCGTGAATTTTATTTAAAACGACATATTTTTAATACGTTTATTTTAAATATGTAAAACAGGATTCGATAAAGTAATTATTGTAAGTAATGAGTATATTAAGAATAGGTATTTGTTTTTCGTACAATATAGAGGGAGTACTTGACATTATTTCCAATAAATTGTGGGATTCTGTATTTATCATAAAAAAGTTCTAGACATCATTTCATGTTATTAGAATAGTTAAAGTGATACGTTGAATTATTTCGTATATTCTTTATATTTAAAAAACGATTTTTTAAACTTAAATCAACGAGAATTCTCGACTTATATCAAGTGGATTTGTACATAGATTTCGCTATAAATGGAGGTAGCAGTATAAACAGACGATTGCGAAAAACAGAAAGTGGCAAATGAGAAAAAGAGACACAAGAAATACGGCCTAATGGAACAAAGCGTTTAAAAATCGTTATAAATGTTTTTATAACGTTCATATAACTTTAAATCCCCACCTTTGTATATACCAAAGCTGGGCAACGTGCAGCCTCCATGAGTTTCTTGTGAGACATAAAATTCAAAGATTTGGATGAATATGTATAAATATTCATCCAATATATAAACGAAGAATATGTATAAATATTTATCCAAATATTTGAATTTTACGTCTCACAAGAAACTCATGGAGGCTGCACGTTCCCCAGTTCTGGTATATACTCTACTAGTAAATAATATTAACCAAAATTCTAAGGACATTACACCTTGCATTATAAAAT
Source organism: Axea sp. ZL-2020 (assembly GCA_022817665.1). Lineage (NCBI taxonomy): Eukaryota > Metazoa > Arthropoda > Insecta > Hymenoptera > Scelionidae > Axea > Axea sp. ZL-2020. Next base: position 14,862 of record JABFOX010000801.1, read on the forward strand.
ACCGTGTAATATTATTCCCCAATAGGGTAATGC
>JABFOX010000802.1:0-14888 GCA_022817665.1 Axea sp. ZL-2020
ATTCAATACGTAAATTGAATAGCTAAATTCCTACGAATTTTAAAGGAAATGTCGCAGCAAGTATTGCATGGCAACCACAATAAGTATAACAAAAGAACAAAGTAGCGTGTAAACGCGTCGAGTAGTGTGAAGAATGTCGTTACATTCTCATACGTTAATTACAGTATTAACATGAGTCTCAATCCGCATTCATATACGTTTATCAAACTGTTCGAACTCAGACCAAGTAAATTATCACAAAAAGAAAAGCGCGAACCTTAGAACGTCAAACAAAAGAGAGCAACTATACAGATCAGGGCGATTAAATTATAAGTAAGGAACATGTCAGAATTCCTTTGACACGTCATTTCAAAGTAACGCAGGATTTCCTCCTGGTGTTTCAAGACAAAATTCCTTTGTCTTGACTAAACACATAAACGATTAAAGAGAATTGTAAGTTCCTTACAATTCACAACAAATCGAGTCCCTCGATTTGCTTGCTTACTTACTTGATTATTTTCTTCGTCGCGTTGTGTAGTCCGAATTATAACTTTAATAAATGTCGCGTTAAACAAATAAACTAATAAATGAAACTAAATTACAACTTAAAAGTAACTAAACTTAAAAGAAAAAACCAACTAAAATAAAACTAAGTTAACCAAAATTAAATCAAACTAAAAGCGATAAGACAAAAGAAACGAAATAAAAGAAAAGCGCCTAGCATAAAACAGGTCCCATGCTTGTACTACAAAGTTCCTTTCTGGGTGCTGTTTCTCACAGAAGTGGACGTTCTGACTGACCGCTCCGACCTCATCAACTTCGGAGGGGACGGCGCGGTCAGAGTAGGGCGAGGCGCTATAGTGGGAAGGATCGAATAGAGCGCGATTACTAACAGGTGAACGAATCGATTCAGAGTTATTATTTTCAAACGAATTATTTTTTGAATGAACGTATTTATTTCCTTCGCGTTTATTTTCTTTTGATGTATTTAATTTAGGTGAATTTAATTTGCCTTGAAAATGCAACAAGAAATTATGCGACTTTTTACAGAATTTACATTTACATACCGATTTACAATCATGAACTAAATGACCCGGCTTTAAACAATTTATGCATAATTTATTTAATTTAACAAAATTAAATCTTTCGGTTACTGTTAGTTTCAAAAATGTATCACATCTAAATAAACTATGATTTTGTTTACAGTAATAACATTTATCGATTTTCTTTACTATATTATGACCGAAATGCTTTTGTGTATTTTTCGCATTTTGTTTATCTTTAATAAGAGAACGATTAACCGAGGTCATTTCTTCTAATGCTGTAATTTTTCCTTTAATAACTTCATCCAAATTAGTTAAAGTAGGAAATTCATAATTATCACACTTGGATTTCTCCCAATTTTCTCGTAATTTAAAATCAAACTTTTGTATTAAAATATTTATCAAAAGAGGGTCCCAATTTTCAGTATTTACATTTAAATTATTTAAGGCCTCTATTATCATATTAAATGTGTCCCGAAATTGTTTTAATTTATTCGAATTATCGTAAGAAATGTCTCTCAAATCTGTTAATTTTTTCAATAAATTAGAGATAATCAGTCTGTTGCTATTGTATCGTTCGTTAAGAGCATTCCACGCCGAATTATAATTTTCATGAGTTAAAGAAAGGCTTTTCACTACGTTAGATGGCTCGCCAACCAAACTAGATTTTAAATAATGAAACTTTTGGATGGGATTTAACGTTTCATTTTGGTGTATTAAAGAATCATACAAATCTCTAAAATTTGTCCATTCTGTATAATCCCCCTTAAATTTGGGAAGTTCTATTTTTGGTAATTTAATTCTACTTGATAAGTTCAAGTTTTCATTCGCGGTAGAATTCAGAATAGCCGAATTAGAATCACTTGTTTCAGGGTTAGGGGAAAGTTCTATTATTTGATTTTTTAAATATTCTTCGACCTTTTCATATAAATCCAAAATTTTAACGAATGAATGCAATGCAATTAATGTATAATTGTTAGGCAAAAACAAAATAAATAATTTGTAATTTAATTATTTTTAATATTTACATTATATACAATATACATAATTTTTGTGATATAATAGTAATGTATTTGTGTTAACACTTTGCTGCTAAATATTAAATATCTTCAATTTTCATTTCATCTGCTCCATCATCTATCTTAATCTTTTTCGACTGTTTCATTTCAGATTTTGAAAGAATAACGTTACATGTATAATGAAATAAATAATTACATTTAAATTTGTATTATTATTTTCGTTAGTTGGGCACACTTACCATTATAAAAATGTTTAGCGGTTCTTTTTCTAAGTTCTTCAACATTTTCTTCAGTTTGAGCCCATTCCAGTGTTAAACGACGACCATACAAGTGAATACTCTGACATAATGCTTTGAATGCCACCTATAAATAGTGAGGCAAATTTATATTATTTACAAGAAATTCAATACTTTACGATATTTACAATACAATACAAATAAAATCATTCTTTTACATTAAAATTTTTCTATAAATACCCAATTCTCATTTTAATTATTAACAAATGTAGTTAGTGCATTTTCGAGGTATAAAAAAATAGGCGATTCCTATCAGTTTTAAAAATGATTTTAAAGCATAATCCTTTTAAATTTACAATATTCTGTTTTACACAATTAAATTAATTAAATTCAAATATCAATCAAAAAAATTAATGATAAATTATTAAAAAAAAAAAAAAAAAAAACTAATTCTTCTAAAGTTTGTACATTATTTATATTAATATTTCATTACAACTAACCTTTGCGTCTTTCTTTGTATAATATTCAACAAAACCAAAATCCCTATGTTTTTCAACACCAACCATTTTTTTTGGTAATCTTACTCCTTTTATTTACCGTAAGTTCTGTAAAAAACAAATTAATTGTTAAATAAGATATGTTTTAAAATCAAGATTACTCAAAAAAGTATGTGTGCGTGTGCGTGTGCGTGTGTGTGTGTACTTGAATATTTCTTCGATTTCTTTTGCTGTAGCTTGGAATGGAATGTTTCGAACAAGGATCCTCGTTCCAGTTTGTGGTTTTATATTTGTAGTTTTTCTTGTAGTTTTAACTTCAGATCTTGTAACAAAAATGATTATCAAGATTTTTATGCTTATTTTACTTAAATAGGTAATTTATTACATAAAAATTAGCTTCAACATACTGCAAAGTTCTTTCTGATTGTTTCAATTCCAATGTTTTGCCGTCAAGCGTAGACATCTGTAGTTCTTTTAACGCCTTATCAGCATCCATTTTGAACTTGTATCTCACGAAACCATAACCCATAGATAGTTCGTTTCCTGGGATTTTCATATCTTTCTTTGTTGCAATATTTGCATAATGTACACTTCCACATTTTTCAAAATGCTGACAAATAAAATATAAATTATTATGATACATAAAATTTAAAAACATTCCATTAATCACTGTTTTTATATTATTTAAAGATGTAACTGATAAAGACAATTGTTTAAAAAATATAAATTTACTTTTTTAAATTGCTCTTCTGTAGTTGAGAAGTTCTTCACAAACAAAGTTGTACCAGGTTCTGGTTCGTCTTCTTCGTCTTCATCTTCATCTTTCATTTTCATTTTCTTTTTCTTCTTTCAGTTCCTTGTTTATTTCTTGTTTATTTTCTACAGTCTGTTCAGATTTCGGTGTAGTTACAAAAGTATCATCTGGAGCCCACTCTAAATACAGTGGTAAGTGCTTAAATCTTGTATACGCAAGTTTTTTAAAAGCTTTTTTATGACTTAGACCTTCTGCCAAAAATTAATTAATATTTATTTATAAATAATCATACATAATTCATGTATAACACATGTAATTTCTTCTCAATAACAACATATTACCTTGTTGCAATAACTCTATTGGAGAAACTTTAGCTTTTCCCGGTAACAAATGCAATATTCTTCCCTGAAAACTTGTTCCATCTAATGCAGCATGAGCTTTCACTGCATGTTCTGGCATCAAAAACAATACACTTCCAAAACCTTTAATTTTCCTTGTATCTTTATCAATTGGTAAATCTACTTCTGTTAAAGGACCTAATCATAAATATGTTCATGGTAAATTTCTTCATAATTATAAATGATATAAATATATTTTTATACTAATTTATAGTAAAGTACCATATTTTTCAAAAAGTTGCCGTATATCATCTTCCGTTACCGAATAAGCTAAATTTCGGAAAAATATACATCCAGACTCTGCAATGGTTTCTTCATCTTTCAGCACTTCTTCTTGTTTTTTCCATTTAACTTTATTAACTTGTTGGATATTTTCATTATTTTCTGTCTTTTTGTTTTCATATTTTATTACAAGAAGTTGTTTACCATCTAAAAATGTGTTATTATACATTCATTTAGAATAATTTTGAAACAATTAGTAATGAAGACAAAGACATTGTATTATACATAACATTATATTGTTTAAAATGTACGAAATCTTACCAAGGAAACTCTTATTTTTATTCAAAGCTTGTTTAAAATGTCGCTCAAGTTTAAATCCAACATAAGCTATTCCTTTTACATTTCGAGGAGCACGAATGGATGGTGCTCTCAAAGGTTTAAGAAATTGTTTAACATGTTTTTTTTTTTGTGATTATACCCTAATCCACTAATTTTCACAGTGAAAAATTTTTCTTTACCATGTTTTTTTTTATTTTCAAGTTTAGCGATAGGTTTGCTTTCTTCAACATTAGAATTAGATTTCTTTTTTAACATCTGCATGTATTCAAAATCTGAAATTGCAGATTTTGCAATGTTTTCTTCTTTCTTTTCTTCAACATCACTATTTATATTTTTAACTTCACTTGTTGAACTGTCATTACTATCGATATTATTATTTTGTAATAAAATATCATTACTCCAAGCATTTTTTAGTTCTTTATTTTTAGTTTTTACTTCCAAAAATTCTTGGAAAAGAGGATCATCTTTATGCTGAAATTTGATTTAAAAAATGTATTAATTTAAATCACAGTAATATTTATAAAATTTATATAATTAATTTTAATTATTTATTAAGTTAATATGGTTGACAGAAAATGGAATTAAAAATTATTAATAAAAATTCATATATTACTTTTTTCAAAGCTTCTTTGACTTTTAGATTTATTTCATTTTCATTTTTATTTTTGCATTTTTCTTTATTAGATTTATTATCTTTGACTGTTTTTTTTTCTTCTATACCACTTTTTGCAACTTTGTTAATATTACTATCTTCAGAATATTTACTCCATGATTTTGGTTTGGATGGATCACCTAAAATTAAAGTTATTAGATAATAAAATATTCTGTATACTTTCATAAAATTACATCAGGTTTTATAACAAAAATAAAATTACAAAGTAATTTACAAATAGCTTGCATTAAAAATATTTTTTGCATTAGAAATATATTAAATACACATTAACATTATGTATTATAAATCTTTAATTCAAAATAAAATTAACATTAAAATAGTACATTTGTACTGAAATATATAATTGATGAATTTATATATTTATATAAATATTTGTATCGTATATATTAAATATTATGATTGAAATTAAAATGAAAATTGTATTTGAAATAAAGTCAAAATCTAATCAAATTCAAATTTAATTTGCCTGCAAATAAAATAATTATTTCATCTACTGAGTCTGATCAATCTACTTCTAGGACACAACTTGAAATAAGTGTTTATTGGTTCTCGTGTGGTCTGATTGTATTCTTGATATTGTTACTATTTCGTGACGTTCCAATTTTTCATGTGTAGTCCACCAAGAATTATTTAGGATGTTGGATTTTTGTTTGTAATTTATATAGGATTTACCTTTACTTTGGAATTGTTGATCCAGGACTACAGTTGCTTCTTTGTTGATGAGTGATTTGATGATGGGGATGAGATTATCTGGGCATATTTTTTTGATAAATATTCTTTCTAAGTTTACAGCTTCTTTTGCTAGTTTATCCACTATTTCATTTCCTGTGATGTTGAGGTGGCTTGGGATCCACGTGAATTTAACGTCTAGATCACTGGCTTTCGTTTCATTCATTAGTTCTTTTATTAAAAATATTACGTGATCTTGTTTACCTTTATGCTTGGTGTTTTATAAGTTTTTTAGTATGCTAAGTGAGTGTACATATTGGAGAATTTTTTAAGTTTTGGTTTAAAATGTATTTTATCGCGTAAATTATAGCAAATGCTTCAGCGTGAAATATTGAAAAAAAAAAAAAAATGGATTAATTTTGGCTTTAAATGAGTATTTGGTTTGTTAATATTATCATTTGTCGATAATGATATGTTTATGTTTTTATATAGTTTAGTTAAGTCATTTGAATTACTGTATATAGCTATGTCATCCGCGTACATGATAATTTTTGTGTTTTCATCCAAGTACGTTGGTACTTGAGACGTATACATGTTAAAAAGTAAAGGACTTAGGACCGAACCCTGTGGAAGTCCTTTCGTCGTGTGTCCCGATTTCAAATAGTAGTTGCCACTATAGCTGTGTACGGTGTGAAAATTAATTATATTGTATATGACTTTAACTAAACTTTTTGGTAATTTCAGACTCAACATGATTTTTGCCGATATATATAGATCAATGTTATCGATATCTAAAAATATGACTCGAGGGTATTTATTCATTTTTGTGTTTTTTTGTATATGTGATGTGAGTGTACGTATTGTATCTGTAGTTGATAGGTTTCTCCTGAAACCGAACTGTGTGTTAGGGATAATGTTGTTAGTTTCAGACCACCATTCTAGTCTTTTGTGTACGATTCTTTCAAATAGTTTCAAAATGTTCGAGCTTAGAGAAATAGGTCTTACTGAGGTATTTCCAGGTTTGGGTATAAATATGGTAAAAAAGTGTTCTACATTGGAGGGGGATGTGGGAGTTTCTTAGAATGTGGTTAAAGAGGTTTCGGAGGTGATCAATAGCTGACAGTGTTCGTTTTTTTTTATAATTATGGGTGTAATTAGGTCTGGTCCGAGTGAAGATTTAGTTTTTAATTCATTTATCGCTGTAATTAATTCATCTATGTTTGTGTTGTGGAATAGGAGGTTATTTGGTTGTTCATAAATGTTATATCTATGGCACTTGTTTGATTTAAATCGGTACTTTCGTACGTGGGTTGTCCGTTGTTCATGCATACCAGGTTTGTGTTTTCTATTCCGTTTATTATTTTGTTGCCTGTGTAGTTGTGTGTGTTGTCATTTGACCATAGCGGATGTTTGGCATTGAAGTCTCCGCATAATATTATATTTGTAAGATTTAGCTGTAAGTATTTAAAGAAATATTTCCAGAAGTTTGATGAAATTTGTTTATTGTTTGGTGGGTTATATAAAGATATTAGTGTGAGTTTATTTATAGTGGGATTTTGTGTAAATATATCGTTCATAGTTAATTCTATATTGTTTTGTTGGCATGTGATGATAAAATTTGTGTGAAAGTTATCTATATTTTTATAGTTTAAGTGGTATGCGATAAGTGTTGCTACTTGCTACACCTCCTCCCTGTCCTGTGAGTCTTTCTCTAAAGATTAGATTGTACCCCGGATATCCCCAGTTATGTTGTGGTTTAAGGTAAGTTTCGCATAAGCAGAAGATGTCTATGTGATGTTTATTTATTATATCAGGTATTAATGTAGATTTATTTGAAATGGATCGACAGTTCCATTGCAGGATGTTAATTTTTTTATGATTGTGTGTGTTAATCATTTGTTGAATTTTATATTTATGTTTATTTGTTGTTGTTTTTTTTTATTATATTTTATTTATTCTGGGCATGTGTCTGAATCTATATTGTTTAAGTTGTTTTTTATGTCTTGATTTAATTTTTCGTTTACCTTTTTTGCTATATCATTGAAGGCTTCATTATTTATTATATTTATATCACAAATATTTAAAGTGTGTGTGATTGCTAGTTCAAGGATTTCTTTATTTATAATGTTTTGTGAGTTTGTGTCATTGTCTGTAATTGTTATGTAGTTTGAAAATTCTTGTTGATTATTAGAATTATAATTATTGTTTCTTGGCGTATTATAATCATTTTGATATTCTGTCATATCTATATCGTTGTTATTAGTGTATTTTATATTTGTTGTATTTAAAATATCTGTTTTTGCATTGTTTAGTTTTCTTTTTTTGCCATTTATTTGTTCTTCATTATTATAAATAAAATTTTGGTTGTTTTTTATTTTTTTTTTGTGATAGTAGCATAGTCAAATAAGTTTATTTGTTCGTGTGTATTATTTAATAAATTAAGAACTTTTTTTATGGATCCATTATTTTCGAATAGTAATTCTCTGCACTCCATTGGAGAATTGCCTTTTCTTGCCATCACTATTTTTTTGTTTTTCTGCCATTAATAATCAGGGCTTTTTGCCTGCGGTGTATTATGTAACACCTTATCAAAACAAAACGGAAGTCCCCTCTAATGTCTTCGAAATCTAGATACTTTGCATTTAAGATGATGCTGGTGTTTCTGCCTTCTCTCATGACACAGTAATTTAAATTAGAAGGGATTTCTGAAACAGGCGAGATTATTAGAAATCGTTAAAAAAATAATAGTTATAGACCTGCTTAATCATTTCAACATAATGCAATCCCATGTGTAATTATTTATTATATTATTATATTATAATTAATAAATTTTATTTGTATCAAGAAATTATCATTTAAAAATTATTAACGTAGAAAAAGTGTAATAAATTACAATTATTAATAAAGGAAATTGTAATATAGATATACACCACTGTTAATGTTACTTTATATGCTATGGTATAAATCAAATTATTATTAGTCGATATGTAATTTAAAAGGTTCATCAATTACCACTTTTCACACATCATTAACATAATTTTATATGGTTAATAAAATTGTTCATTCTTTGATTACATAGTGATAATTGTTATAAATTGCGAAATTTATGTGGTTAAATCACATATACATTAATATATGTTTTAAACACAAGTCAAATAATCTTGAAATTCCCACAAATTTCTGCAAATTTAAAATTATATAATTAAATTAATAAAACATATTTTCAAATATATATATGATAATATATAAAAATATAGATCACTTGATATGCCAAAAATGCACAATAAGATTATTATAAAGATATATTTTATTTCACAAACAAGTTTTTTCTTTTAAACTTGTTAGGCTAATTTTCAATTATATCCATTTTTCAAATAATTTCAATTAATTCAGTTACATTTTGTTATAAATTTTCTACATAGAAATAAACTTATAATATTTATAACAATATTTAGTTTGAGTTTAAAATACATATGTAAAAAAGTTACATTTCAATCATTAAGATTAAATACAATATTGAAACAAGAACTGCTGTTAAAATAAAACAATGTATGAACAACAAATGCTTGTTTTGTCAATATGCATGGAATAATAAAGCTATTAAAATAATTACAAAATATGCATACATTATTCATTTTTTTTAACGGAAATACACAATTCAAAACATTCACAAACTATTACAATAATTTAACACATTGAACTTATTCATACTATTGATATTATATTAAAATTACATTAAATAAATAATGTTATTAAATAGTATTAAATGAAGGGTGAAAAAATTAATATATTAATAATATAGGAATATCATTAAAATAGTAACAAATCAATTTTTAAGTCTTATTAATATCTCATGACTATAACTCAAGACAATATAATTGCAATACTGCATTAATGTTGTTTTAATACAATTTGATTAGTACTTCAATACTGAAAGAGAATTACATATTGAAATTTTAGTCTTAACTTAGTAGTACAATTTCGTTAATAATGCTTAAACATTTGTTATATTCATTTTTCATTAAAATAAAGTTAAAACATTCAATACTACTGTATATTGCATCAATGATTTTACAAAAATAATTAGTTTTGTTTCGATATAGTTCTGACAATTTGAATACATTTGTTTCAACAATTTTTAATGATTTTTTCATTTCTTAGGGTCTTAACCGCAAAAATTAAATTAGCCATACAAGTTCTAATTAAAAGTACAGCAATATAAAATTAGAACGGTGTAAAATATTGTGTCACATGCGAGAGTTCCTTAATAGCTCCATAACAATGACAAGCAGTTACGTATCCACCCAAAACAATTTTCCTGCAATTATAACGGTAAAAGATTATTTTTGCTACGAGATTAATTAATTTCGCAAGGTTGGGTGTAGTTGCGGTTGAGAACCGTGGCTCGGAAGTTAACTGTACTCGAGCGGGCCTAGCAATCTAGAGGGCCTTTACATCTGGCACGCACTCTGAATCAGGGTTCAGTTGATTCGTTAATCTCGCATCTTTCTCACACGTGTCATTAAAATGCGTGTAATTGGTTCTAAAAATATTTTTTTGTTTTTCTTCGCTCTTTTGGAGATCCTTTTCAGTGATACCCGAGACTGATAGAGACCGATTGTTTATCAAAGCAAAAATATCGTTTCGGTCGAAACGTGACGAGTTTCACAAAGGCGCCGCGTTTCTTAACAAGGTAAAAGTATGATCCTGAAACTTATCGTATTCATTTAATACAGTTTTTATTTCACGGCTCGATGAACGGTATTGTAGGTGGACGTCAAAAGATCAGCTTCCGATATGATGATGAGGTAGAAAGTCTTCTGACGAAAAGTATCCACTTGTTGGCGCAATGATCGGACGCGCTAGAATTGCAACATCGATACACCGATCGCCGATAGAATTTGAGCCAAACTTTCTCCCCAGCTTTGAAAAATTGTACGCTTTTTATATTAACGTCGGTAGATCATAAAGAGACATTTTTTGGAAGAAAAAATAGAAATAATCAAAACTTAAGAAAACAGTGATGATTATTCTGAATAGAAAAAATATGTTTAGTAAGAATTTGTTTTTCTTGTTGTAATGAATAAAACAAGTCAGCATTTTACTCTTCAAAGCACGTATATTGAAGAGTAATATATGTGGCGCTCAATATGTCCTTAGAAAATCCAGGATATGTCATTTGTAACGTTGAAAATAGTTTACTGAGCATTATCTGACTCTAAAGTACGGTAAAAGTTTTAGCTGTATCTGTAGATGTCCGTTATATTGCAAAATACAATAAAATCTACTCAAAATTAAATTGCCTGTCTCTGATTTTCTAAGGAATTATTGAACGCCACTCCCTATATTGATAAAATTGATGTACACATTTCTTTAATATTTTCAAAATATTTGCATAATATTTCTTTTTTTTATTATTATTATTTAAAAAGATATGCAAATGAAAATATTCGCTGACATTTTGCAAGAAAAGTTTGCAGTATTTTTGTAATATAATTCTGAAAAAAAAAAAAACAACTTTAAAACGCACCTTTTCCATTTCTATTATTATATGTGAAGAAGCAGGTATGACGGTAATGACATTATGTAGATGTGAAACGTTATTTCTTAACAAATTATATAAAGGAAGTATTGGTTATAATTTTTAAAAATTATTTTAGTAAACGATTGAAATGCAACAAATTGTTATAATGAGGATAATTATAAATGTACTAAAAATTCCACAAAAATAAATGTGCTAGCCAAACACGGAGTCTTAATTTGATATAATTTTCTACTTTATTTCGAAGCAACAAAATCTCAATATGATACAATTATATTTACGAATACAAGATATTTTTAGGAGGAAATCTCTTTATATTCGTATTAAAATGTTATTTTTAATTTGTATACAAAATAATACTGATTTTGCTCCATTTATGGATGGTATAGCAATTTTGGTATCAGTAACATTATGTAAATTCAATCAATAATGTATAATAAAAAATATATTTGTTCAATACATCATATTCTCTTAATATACAAAACTATGTAAAGCCATCAAATGAATAATATCTCTTAGAATGACCAATGTAGAAAATTAAACTTGCAATTAAATATACGGAAGTACTTAAATACTAGCACTTGTATGAATTATACGACAATAAAAATAGTTTTTAAATAAAAAATATTTCTGTGGTCAGTTTACATAACTAAAGTTACCGAATTATAATCTAGTAAAAAAATTATATTTAATACATATTTTTTATTATGAATATTAAACGTTTTTATACTGCTGAGAAAATTGTAATTAATAAAGTAATTTTGAATACCACAATATTCACATTCAATTCCGGTCACCTAAAAACCACGTCAATCTTCTTTTTAAAATTTTACTATAAATATTTTATTTAAAATTACACATTAATCTTCAATTAACTGTTCCTTGTCAAAGCATAAATTTCGATAAAAACTACTTAGATATTCTCTTAAAGATTTTAAAACCATTTAATAATTTTATTCAAAATATAATTTGACATAGAAATTAAATTAAAAATATATAATTTTAAAGGTTTTCTTATTAATTCATCGAAGTGTAATTCTAATAAATCAAACAAAATTTATTAATTCATAAAAAATACATTTTTTGATACTTTTGTCAATTACAGAACTAGATTTAGTCAATTGGTAATTATTTGGAATAAATATAAGTTGAGAAATATATATAGTTAGAAAAGAAAAATTACGTAATGTTTTATGTTTCAGTTTAAAAATGATGAAAAATGTGATACAAATTTCATAGAAAAAAATAGATACGAGATAAATAGAAAATTTATATTTTAAAGTATATTACAATTTAATACATTTTGAAATAAAAAAAACTGTTAAAAATAAAGGCCTATTTCGGAATTTAACAAAAGAACTACATGTAAATGATTAACATTAACAGAAAACATAAAAAATATCTACTTCCTTCCTATTTTTTTAAATATACCTATATATATTATATTAATATACATTCTCATAATTTGTTTACAATAATTCAAAGTGATTTGTTTATAATAATTCCGCATTTTATTTTATAAAATTACTGATATTTAAAAAACTTAATTTTATAACTAATTATTCATTTTCTAAATAACAAAATAAGTTTTAAGTAACAAAAATTATTGTTAAATAAATTTAAAGTGATTGCAATTATATGGAACTATAGTTTACTTTACTACACTATTAATTATTGTGATCTATGTTTAATTGATAAAATGTTGAATTAATAGTTGTATTAGATGTGTGTCAAGGTAGTAACATCTGTTCGAGTTTTATAAAACCTGTTGGATTTTACATGTTAATGGTTGATATGAGTTTGTTATGAGGTACACATTCGCATCGCCGATGGTAAGATAACTGTACTGGCAATTGAACAAGGTCAATGATATGCGCGCTCTCACAAATTTTCATTTTTCAGCACGTTGAATCTTCCACATTGGATTCCAATTGAAATAGGTCTATGACATTGGTGATTAAAGATGGAGATGATTGTAATTTTTGCAAGAAAAAAAATCAAATTATAGAAAGCTTTTTTGACATACTTATTAAAGAAAAGTATATATAATATTTAATATACAATCAATACAATTATATGCAATAAAAATATCATTAAAAGTACATACATATGTGTGTGTATTTATTCATATTGTTATTTAAACTTTTCAATTCGTTCTTCAACATTTATTTCGTGTTACTTAAATGATTAAAATATTTATAATTTAAAAATAACATATCTATGTTTCAGGAATTACATATATTGATAATGTAATAAATAATAATTACAATGTATTCCATAGCTTTTAATTATCTTTTTGAAAACTGTAAATTACTCTAAACTAATACAAATTTATTAAATAAAATAATTTATTTTTTAATTGTTATTTTAATTTAATTTAATAATTTACATTACATGTAAAATATAAATATGCATACTTAATCACATTATACAAATGAAAGTATATTGTTATGGAATAATTTCCAATGCTTTTCGAAAAGTAATTTCAAAATCTATTTAAATATGCTGAACATGAAAAAGAAATCAGTAACTTGTAATAATAAAAAGTTTAATGATTCTCACACCATTTTACCTAATAAATTAAAAAAACTTTTCAAAAGAAAAGTGCAATTTAGTACTTCGCTTTACATATTTTATCATCTGTAAAATAAAATTTTTCTTTAAATGAGTATTGATTATTAGCTATTCTATAATAAAAATAAATTAATGGAAAAACATTGAATGATGTTTAGTCAATGGTTTATATTCAATTTGCTTAAAAGAAATGCTTATTGAAACATAAAAAAAAAAACGAAAAAAATTAAATCATACCAGAGTAGATAATGCGTTTTAATGTGGAATTAAAAAAAATCAGAATTGTATGTAAAACACAAATGATCTTTATATTTTTGACAGCTAAAAGAAAACACATTTCTTTTAAAAATAAGTTCGGAATCTTTTTATATATTTCTTTTTAATGAAAAATGACATTATTTTTACATTCTTTTTTATCTGAATTTCAATTGTCGAAAAATTTACACAGAAAAGCAATCAAAGATGAAGATCAATGGATTTAATATTAAACATTTTCTCAATTACATCATTAGTAATATTAACAAAAATAAAGTCTTACTGACTAGATTTAAAACAGTAGATTTGATTAATTCAAAATAGAAAAGGAACAGTTCATTTAATCTTGATGCAAATGCTTATAAGAAACGCATGGATATACTGAATAAAAGTAATCTGGGACAGCAGAGATTAAAAGTGATAATTCATCGTATGTTCAATTGTTTGAAAAAACTTAAATAATAAATGTTTAGAAAAGATTGCATTAGTTTTGAAAACATTAAAATAGTAAAAGAAATGAAGTTTTAATCTCAAGAATCTATGTGCAATATTTTGTTCTATTATTTGTTTAATTATTTGAAACTACGTTCATTTTTCGAAAATGACATCGCAAATTAGACATTAACTCGTGTAACTAAATTAAATAAATTATTAAATAATTTAACTTGTATAGCAGATTTTCAACCAT